>CAJNOQ010000366.1:0-53374 GCA_905250885.1 Didymodactylos carnosus | reverse complement strand
TTAAAGAATACATTCGAATTTTTTCTAATGATATATATAAGTGAAATCTTAGAGTCCTATATTTTTTCATTCAATTAAAATCATTCGACAAAAAGAAGAAAAAAAAACTTGTAATTAGTTTTTTAAATTTTTTTCAGTGATCGTTTTCATTCATTTCTTCAACGTCCGGCCCAGTTCCCTTATTATTAATTCAAAGTAACTACGAGAAGTTAGTTTAATTTATTAAGAAAACCAGCATATACCATTTGATGCCTAATGAATTGCCGATGACTCTCTAACATAGATAACCATTTTGGATAATTGTTGGACTCATGTCAATATTATTTCGAACTTCAACATGTTTTTGCCATATATTATTTCTTAATTGCACACGGATAAGAAGGATATTGTCAAATATAAAAAAAAGAACAATAAACGTTAATTGCTGATGAAGTACTTTGCATAGTTTTCTCCTCTAATAGACAAACTAATCTTAAAAATTAATGCTCAAAGACAATTGTGAATGCGATTCAAAGAAGATACTAAGCAGAATATAATGTGAATTCTAAAGAAAAGTTTGGATCATTTATCTCTTCAAGATATGGGTAGGATACAGAGTGAAAAAAAACAGATTGATATAAATTCATTTTATTATACAAAAAAATAACAAATTTCTTATAATATTTCAAAACTTATACTATTGAAAAACACAAAAATTTAGTTTCTCAATTTTATAAGCTAGTCGACTATAAAATTGAAGTCACTGGTTCTAGTCTCTACATTCTCCAACGATTGAAGTTGTCTGTGATCAACTGAGCGTTTAACAATAACTTTTCTAGTTACAATGTAATGTATTATTCTAGCTGTCATCCTTTCCCAGAGCCATAGTCAGACGAAAGACTGAGGGAATCGATCTGCCAACTTGAACTTTTGGAAAAAGGATTTTTTTTTCACGTCAACTTCCTGTGTTTTTTTATACTTTCCATACTTAGTCCGGAAGCTTGCGTAGAATTAGCACACAATATTATGGCAGTCAAACTAAAACTATGTATGAGTGACGTCGGAAAAGGATTTTGCCATGGTGGTAGGAAAAAAAAGAGATTCCTTTTCCTCTAATATTATATGAATTTTTGTACAACACTTCTACACTCAATTAGAAAAATAATTTCAAACTATCTCTAGAAGCAAAAAATAATCACTCACCCGCTCTTCGCAAAACATCTCACTACAGGCTTGTCCTTTCCACTCTCTGTATACCATTCAGGTAATCCAGATTAATTAGTAAAAGATAAAAACATTTGTATTACTGACAGAATTTGAAATGAACAAGTGAGCAGACAACACAAGAAAAACAAAAAAAAAATAAATATTTAAAATATTTAAAAATTAAAATAACACCGAGAATATATCACCCGTTAGACTTAGTGTTAAAAGAGATACTGTGAGAATAAGCATTACAAAGTTATCACTGTTTGAAATGTTAATATGAAAAATACAAAATCACTGTCTGAATATGGTACACGTTGTTTCTTAAAAGAATTTGATTATTATTATTTACAAATAAATAAGAAAAGAAAAGGAAAGTGAAAAGCTCACTCAAATTAAACAATAAATTAATTACTTAATCTTGATTATTATGGTCTGATACAATCTATTTTTTAGTAATGACTTCTAACTATATTTACATACTAAATCGATCGACTATTATAAACAACTTTAGAATGACAAAATATCTTGTCGTAGATATAAGCCATAATAATTTACATAATAAATAGAGAAAAAACGTTCGTTTAATCCCGTATGAATACTTATATACTTTTATTCATAATATTATCCTTATTATCTTCATCGTTTTTATTCTGTTTTTTACTTGATTCAAGTAATATAGAAAGAATCTGTTTGATTGCAAAATTTGGTTTTACTTCTAAGCTGTCTAGTTCCTCATTTGTCATTGGACTTCTATTTGAAAATCGAAACCACCGTAAAATCTCTGTTCGTTCGTAAGTAAATCCATCGGCTGCTACAACTATAAAAATAGAAAAACAACAACTAAAAGATATTCAGCTGTTCACATTATGAACAAATATTTATTTTACCTGGATCACGTAGAATTTCTTTTGATATAGGACAAGTAATACAATTAATTAAAGCTGCATTTGACATTTGTTGTAAATTTTGTTGAATATTTTTTTCATACAATAATTGTTCGTCATCAGTCATTTTTGAAATGTCTTTCTTTACTGTACTCTCTGGCTTCTTTTTATCATTTACTAGACTCAAACTGGTTGATGAATTCGATATTGCTGACGCTGTGGAGGATGTTGGATTGTATAATGATGGAAGAGAATGTTGAGAATTATTTGGTGATATATATAAACTGTGCTGGAAAATATGAGGATCATATTCAGACTGATAAGTCGAATAAGGCAGTGGATTGTTTGTTGTTAGGACTAAAGTACCCTCTAGATTACGGTCGAGAGTGAAAGTTGAACTAAAAGATGAAGGAAAATTATGTATTGATGGTAGGCCATGGGATGGATGAAAGTAACTAATCGCTGGTGAATCGTCATATTGCGAATTGTGGTAATGATGAGTGGGATAAGGAGCTGAATGTGATGGGGCTAAGGCTGAAGCTGAAGTCGTGTTGATGGTTGTTTGAGTTGTTGGATTTGATAGTTGCGGCATTGAATTTCTATTATCGAGAACTGGTCTTCTCTCATTTTTATTTTCCAATAAATCTGGATTGATTCTTTCGATATAGTCGGCGAAGTCCTCATGATTATTTTCTCTCGCAATTTTATTTAAAGTTTTATTATCAGCTAAAAACACAATATGAAGAATTTAGAATGGTTAATGTTGGACTAGACGTGTCATTTTTTTTTATAAAAATTTATATATTTACCCACCCAATAAGTCTAACTTAAACTGGCAAATACCGCTAAAATCTAAGAAGATATTTAATAGTCCCATATAGGCCAGATGATGAGCAAGATAAAATCGCCTATAGGGCGGTTTTTCATTAACAATATTCGGTTCACATTCAATTAATTGTTTGCACATGGGCCATTTACATTCTTTTGCATTGTTTAATAAATCATCTAATTTTTTTAAACGTTCAATTCTTTGGAACATATTAGGATGTTCTTCTCTGTAGTCTCGAGCTATATCTAAAACTGTTTTATGATCCCTTGTTGGACATAGTAAACGAAATGACAAATTTGTTAGCTGTACTGCTAATACTTCATTCAAATGGCCTACATCACCAGAATAGACAATTTGATGGAGGATGTTCCACCGTCTACCTTGTGGTATGGTATGAAGCCATTCAGGATGAATAGTAATCGATGTTAATACTTTTTGCCAGTTTTTGTTCATCTTGGCACAATCATAAGCTTGAGAAAGATCCGATGCTATTTCTAATAATTGTTGACCGTTCATCATTGTTTTTCTATGTCTTCTAAAATCAAACATGAATCTCAACTTAGTTAGATTGAACGAAGGTAAAAAATAATAATAAAATTCTTATGTAAATGTTTCATTGCACAACTCAAACATCAATTCTCATTCATAAATTACTATGAATTACTATGAACACAGATCATATTGAAACTAAAGAATTTTTTCACAGACATTTTCTCCTTCCTTATACTTTACTTCGAAGAAAACAGTTATACAGTCGATGGATTACCTATTAGTTTAAAAACTAAATTATTTTACCAGTTTTTATGACGTAGTTGAACCTGAGAAGGTATCGAAATAGTTGATTTTATGCATAGAGTAGTAAAAAAATTGTATAGAGTAGAGATTTTTTTTGTTCTTTACTACTTTATGCGTCGTAAATATTTAAGTAAATATACAATGTCTGCATAAAAATGGAAAATAAAGAAGGAAAAAAAAATTCTCTAGTACGTTTAAAAAGTAAGTGTAAGTTAATTTTTCAAAATTTATTTCATTATATTATGTGTATCACTAAAAAGACGATTCGATTTTAATTAGCGTCTGATAGTGGCAGAAATATTCACCTCATTCAGAATCACATTTTCTCTTATAATGTGACCAATAATATTATTTTTCTATGTGTTAGAGAGAGAAAACAGAATCCAATAAATATTAAATGGATATTCGGATAAACTAAAGAAAAATCCTACGGACTTGTCTCAAGATTTTGATGTGTTTAATTTACGATCTTTTCATTTTTTAAACGAAATGATCAATCTACTCAGTATGTCGCTATAGCTATTAGGAAAATAATGCTGTAAAAAGTATCAAGTAGTTATTGATTCTTTTTCCCTTCAGACAAAAAAAGACAAACTGAAAGTATCATAGTTTTTTTCATTAAACAAAAAGAAATATATGAATAAAAAAAATTCGCACAACAAATCACATACTGTTGTACAAATCAAAATCAAAGACTATCTATACTTATCGTAAAAAAATAAAACTACTAACAATACAAAAAATTTCAAAATGTTCACATCAGTCAAATGTCTAGCATTGATCGAAGATAAGAGAGCCCATTTGCAAACAAATAACCTTTGAGCTTTCCAAAAGCCCGACACTGGTCCGCAGTTAATAATCCATTCACGAATGAAAATAATAATAAAGTATTTAGACCATAAAAAATGAAGATTTACATTAGGAATAATTATAACAAACAAAAAAGAAGTAACAGAATTACATTCCATTATAGGCTGGTCCTTCTCCACCTTGTGGTGTCACCCAGTTTATATTTTGACTAACGTCTTTAATATCACATGTTTTGCAATGAATACAATTCTGAGCATTTATCTGTAAACGTTTATTACCGTCTTCATTTTCAACAAATTCATAAACACCTTTAACACATAAATTCAAGATTTTTCTCCAGTTTTTGTTGAAAAATGTTGCTTGTTACTTACCTGCAGGACAATATCTTTGTTCAGGACCATCATATTTTGGTAAATTAACACTCGTTGGTATATCATCGTTCTTCAATGTTAAATGTGATGGTTCATCGTGATCATGATTCGTATTCGTTAATGCAACAGATGATAATAAATCGAATGTTATCTGATTATCGGGTTTAGGATACAAAATTGGTTTACATTCACTAGCTGGCTTTAAGTGTGCAGAATCAATCTCTACAGAAAAATACAACTAAATTACAGTACTACATTTAATAATGATTCCATCGTGTATACTTTTGCCATGTGATAGTGTAAATGGTTCTCGTCCACGTAATGGAAAATAAAGGAGACTTGTATAAAGCATGCCACCGTAAACGCCCAATGCTGAATGAAATGATGGACGAAAATTGCGAACAGAATAAAGTTCTTTCCACACCCAACTATTTTTAACCCGATCTTCGTAATCGATTGGTTCGAGACCTAATAAAAACTATATCTGTAACGTTTTAATGGACAATGAAAAGACTAGAAAAACCATAAAATGAACTTCAAGTAAAAAAGTTCATTCATAATTTCAAAGCTCTAATAAACTGGACTTGAAGTTCTTACCTTTCGTTTTCTGATTATCAGTGTTTGTTCCAAGCAAATCAAATAAGCTTTCTGCAGCTAACATGCCAGTTTTCATTGCCGTATGTGTTCCTTTAATTTTTGGAACGTTTAAAAATCCGGGACTACAACCAATTAAACAACCACCAGGAAATGAAAGTTTTGGTATTGACTATGAAAAACAAACATTAATCATATTTAAATCAACAGGACAGTTTTTCATACCTGAAAACCTCCTTCGTTAAGTGCTCGTGCTCCGTAGGCTAATCTTTTTCCACCCTCAAATATTGGTTTAATAGCTGGATGAGTTTTGAAGCGTTGGAACTCTTGATATGGGTTCAGATACGTATTAGTATAATCAAGAGCGACCTAAAGTAACGAATAGTACAGATAAAAAATCAAGGAAATATCTTATAATCTACATACCACATATCCAATTAATATTAGAGGTTGACCATCGTCTGTGATATGATAAATAAATGAACCACCATACGTATGAGTATTCTAGAAACATAAACTTATGAATGAAGTAAAATTAGAGATAGTAAGAAGCTCATACCATTGGCCATCCAGCAGTATGAACAACAAGACCTGGATCATGTTTACTTTTATCGACTTCCCATATTTCTTTCAAACCAATACCATACGTTTGTGGTTCACAATTTTTTCTTAAGTCAAATTGTTTGTATAATTGTTTTGCCAAATGACCATGACAACCTTCAGCGAATATTGTACATTTTGAATGTAATTCCATACCACGGGCAAATGAATCATAAAAAATAGAAAATAAAATAAAAACACGAATAAACAAAAGAAATAACACAGAAGAATCAAAACTAACTAGAAAAACGTTAGAAACTATTTAAACGGACAAATTTTGAGTAATTCACTAAAAACCAACCAATAGTAGGAGGTCAGAATAGTTATTTCACTATTATTACTAAAGTATCCAATTAGTTTATTTACACTTACTTTCGGCGATCCATCCTTGGCAATTCCAACATCATTTGTGGCTACGCCCTTGACACTGCCATCGTCATGGAATAAAATCTGAATACAAACGCAAATGAACGCATGAAAGAAAACAAGGATTTAGTTAATAAAGATACGCTGCTAGAATGCTTAAAAAATTAAGCACTCCTTCGAAAAGGAAGACATTTAAGAGCTCTTTCACGCAATAGGCCTTTCGGGAATGTATAATCATAAAGTGTAAATGTTACACCTATGTGGATATCACAATGATTTGTGACAAATACATAAAACTGGAGTTTGCAATCGAACCTCACTGGCAGCTGTAGCTGGATACATTTCTACACCTAATGTTTCTGCTTGTTCACCAAGCCATGCTGTAAGTTTTCCTAATCTCACAAGATAATTACCATGATTGTACATTGGAAGACCTTTAATAGAAAACAAGTTAATACAATAAATATAGGATAATTGAGAGGAATATTACCCTTAATAATTGGGACTGGAATTTTGTAATTTTTTGTTAAAAAATAAAAACGATCTTTCGTCACTGGATTATTTATCGGAGCCTAGCATAATGAGAACAATATATAATAAACGAACAATAACAACTTTTATTCTACATACTCCTTTCTCTTTCCAATCTGGTATCAATTCGTCTAAAGCACGTGTTTCCAGGCATGCACCGGACAATGTATGAGCACCAAAAATAAGTTAAAAACAAACGGTATGCTAGAATTTAGATGATTTCCATTGAGCTTACCTATTGTCGACGCCTTTTCAACAACACACACTCGCAACTCTTTATTCTCTTTGTTTGCTAATTGTTTCAATCTTATAGCTGCTGAAAGACCAGGTAAGTTTTCGTTAAGGTCTCAAAAGTCCTTTATGTTAAAATAAAACGTAGATAAATGAAACAAAGGATATCTGGTCCTCCTCCAACAATTGCCACATCGTACTCTTCCGCATAACGTTCCATATTGACATCTAAAATAAGTAACAATTATTTGTAAATACTGATTGGGGAGAATGCTCACCTTTCCATCTTGGATCTTTGTCTCGAGGATGAATTGTGTAATGTGTTGTTATCGGCTTGGTTTTTGTTGAACATAATCGTTTGCAAAATGATACTCCATAAACTACAGTAAAATAAATTGAATAAATTTGATAAGAAAAAATTAAATTAAGAGAAATATACTTTGATTAAAAATAGTGCCTCGTAATGCCATCTAAAAAACAGACGACAGATGTATCTTTGCCTCATGTAGGAAATTATCCAGCATCCTGCAACTTAGAAATGTACTATACGACTGACACTCGTCATATTCAAAGTGAGCAAACCACACATCGTCAGCAGATGATAAGAAGTTTCAGCTCACCGAACAAAAAGGATTTTTCTTTAATGTAACTAACAATTTATGCTTTTAAAAAAAATCTCTAGCAAACAAAATAATCAAAAAGTTCAAGTAAAATAAAATTCATGTAAACAAGAAAGATTGCTCAATATACAAAAGAAAAAATACACATCTATTTATCTGACTAGCAATGTTTGAAACTAAAGTTAATCTTACGATATCTGACAAAAAAAAAAAAAATCAATAACAAAAAAAATAGATGCTTTTAGTTTTTATATAATTGTTGTAGAAGTAAAAGAAAATGTGAATCGTCAGCTAGTTCTTGGTGTAATATTTTGAATTTTTTTATTTGTTTTATTTTCTTTTCCTGATCTCGATTTTCGTTGTCGACTAGTGATAGTATTAAGAATAGATGAAGTCGATACACTCTGTATTTGTTGACTACTAGTCATTGACTGCAGCAGATCCTGTGAGACAAATATCACCTTAGTTGGTGCGGATGTAGATATCGGTGCTTGAATAAATTGTAATTGAATGAATTGCTGTTCTTGGTGTTGCTCTTGTATTGGTTGTAAACGTGCGTTTGAATATATCGTCTGTATTGGTGGTAATAACTGAATAGTCTCCGGTGATTGAAAAGAGTGTGGCATGGCTATTAAATCATCTAATGACATTGTCGATGTTGTTGTTGTAGTATGACCATCGTGTTGTATTTTTAGTGACGCGTTATCGGTTGTCGAACTATTAAGCAGATCGATGATCGATGCTTCTGACAAATCTGTTGAATAATCGACATCTTGTTGTACGTTTGATGAAATTGATTGCGAAAAAGTTTGAATATTTGCTGCAGTTTGAACGCCTGAAACAAAAAATGATAGATAATATCACATAATATCGACAGAATGTTCTATTTTACAACATATATTACGATAGACTCTATTCTCCACCAGTGAGGCATAAGTGCGGATTTTTGCAACGTCTAAAACTAACGATAAACATTTAATAAAGCAGCTCTTACATTCATTGTTGTTGTTTTGATATTCAAGTGTTGACAATGATAAAATATCTGATGTTAATTTATTTGAGTGATTAATCGGAGTTTCAATTATACACTCCGGTAAAGTATATTTTCCCGTTAATGGATCTTTCTTCAATTCGGTAATAACAGTATTTGTTGTTGCATTCCAGCTATCACCAACCATACTCATACATAATGGATCATATACTATATTAGACGTCATTATCAGAGGATGGTTATGTTCTTCATAGTGAACTGGTTGAGGTGTGTGCAAACATGTTATTTCGGTTGAGTCGGCTCGTTGACGATTAGAATAATGTTCAAAATTTGATATGAGAGATTCAGATTGACTACGATGATAGTTTAGAGTTGATGAGTCAATTGATATTGGTGGTGGTGGTGATATCGGTGTTGTTGCTGGCAAAGGCAACTTGTAAGATAAATGATTTCGATTACCTATTTCTTCGATGATTGTATAAGACGGAGGCGATCGAATATTTGTAGCCGGGCTAAAATTGCTGTATTCGTTTCCTAAAAGTATTCCATTGCAGATTTTTGTTTCAACATTCTTCGTTAGGTAAGAGTGTATCAGTTTTTTTTCTTACCTGTATCAATTAACTGTTTTACTGGACTCTGTTTTTGTTTTTTGCTATTCTCATTTGTTTCTGTTGTGGTTAAATCGATAATTTCTTTTCGTTTTCGATATTTTGGTTGTTTTTTTATGTTTTCATTTTTCTGACAATTAATAAATGGCGATGGAGGTGGTGAAAATGTACAGGCGAGGCTATTAATATTGATGGGTTGAGCGAAATTTGGTTGTCCATTATCATCAAGAATTACTTTATAACGTTCTGTTTGACAACCTGTATCACAAGTAAATTTCGATAATGATTTGTACTTTTGTTGTTCACATGGATTATCTACTTGAATCGGCATATCATTGTACAATGTTAAACTTTTATTAAAAAATGTTTGGTATTCGTCATCAATTGATAATGATTGAGAAACTGTATCTAACTGTTGTTTTTGCAGATGATATACTTGGCACAATTTTGTTCTTAATTCTTTCAAATGACGACTTTCTTGAAGAAAACAGAGAAATGTTTTACATAATTCTTCTGTTTCTAGATATTCTAATATTAACAAGGCTTCATCTTTTGGCGTCAGTGGTGTTGTTGTCGATAAACCACCGTTCATATCGACCGATCTTAAACAAACAGAAACAAATAACACACAAGTATTGAACTAGATTGCAACTGGGCTATGCAGAAGTTGCAATATCGACAGACTGTATCCGATCTGAATCTGCCAGAAGCAGCAATAGTAGGTTCACCAAATCATCTTCGTTGTGATTTTCGTTGCTTTAAAAGACAGATTTCAGAAAAATGAAATGAAAACGAAATTTGAAGACAGAAAGAGAATTTTTTTTTCTAAATACAAATGACGTCGGACAACCTCACAATAGAAGAAAAAAAAACAAATAACTCAGCAAAATCACATAATGTTTGTCGACATAAAAATCAAAAGAAATTGAAATTCAGTTATTCTGTTTTTTTTTCTTTCGTTAATACACGTCAGTTAGAGTTCTTAATATGATAATTTTGTCGTTTGCTGACGAAAATGTGGACTAACAAGACTAATATTTGTACTCGACTGTGCACATCTGTACGCAACTTTCTCCGTGAAAATCTGTTTAAGTAGTTATGTTTCTCTTTTTCTAAAATCTCTAAAATCCGTTTTCCGATTCAGAAGTTTTTCCTGAGCAACACTAGTTCAAGGCGCGTATTTTTGAATTACGATATCTACTTGTAAAACGGGGATCAATTTTATGCCTATATTTCCCCTGAGACAAGGACAGAACGCAGTAGGTCGAGATAATCTAGCACCACTTCGATATCCATTTTAAGTTCCACAGGAGTTCAGCCTCTAGCAGTCCATTTTGTACGTAATCTCTGAAAATTTTAAAACAACATTAGCATGAGGGAGGGAAGTTATCTTTTAGTTTGCCTGAGTTCGTTGATTAATTCGTTTTGCTACAAAGAAGAAATCCATAGAAAAAACAGGAGAATAGAGGTCGTGTTAAGACGATCTCGTTTTAGTGAATTACAAGAGGAACGAATTTTGCTCACTCTTATTGGACGATTTGCGTTTTTGTTTAACGACTATTTCGTTCAAGATGAGTAGCCGTAGACACCTCTACTGACATACCGATAATCGCTAGTATCAGCGCTTTACAAGGTGAGCAGATGCCGATAGATCTACTTGTACGGATAAACAACAAGTAAGATACATTTAAAGATGATAAACTTTTCACTTAGTCGAACATCCAAAACTTAACTGGCTAGGTAAACTTTGCCCTTGATTAGACCTTTAATCTTAATAAATCATCGTCATGTACATTCATTTCAATTGAAAGATTAATGAATGGGTGCACTCATCGGTATTAAGAAATAAACTGGATGATACAACATTAGAGCAATGGGAATATTTGCGATGAATTTTAGAAGAATATCAGTTTGCTAGAGTTTCAAATTCAATTAAACGCCATGAATAATTTGAAAAAAGTTTAATGGCACAGAAGGATTTTCAATGCATTGAGAAATTTAGCGACTTTAGAAAAGAAAAAATAACCAACACCAGCACCAGCACCAAGGTGAACTAATTACACATTTATTTAGGTAAGAAAAAGATAGCGTCAAAAAACAATTATAAAGCTTCATCTGTGCTTATTAGACGAATTTAAACATGGGATGAAGGAGATGCTGAAAGATCGTCAGAACTGATGTCTTGAATACTGACAAAATACCACCGGTACACCGTTCGGGACGCTCATTGGATCTTCAGTTCAATGAGCATCTTTAATCCTCCCAAACTTTAAACGCACTTAGATTTTGTACATATGTTCTTCTATCTGTAATACGGCTATAGAAGTAGCACAAATTAAGACAAATACTTCTAACTTTTTTATATATCATGTGATATTCAGAATCATATGTTTGATGTGTTCGTGTTGATCAGAAAACGTCCATATAGTATTATGTTCATATATATCATGTGATATTCATTTTAAATTAAAATACGAATTTCTGAATAAGCTGTACAGACTAGTCTCGCGAAAATTTTTATCTTTTAAAAGAAGGTCCCGGGATTTTAATCACAACCATGAATTATAATAAACTCGACGATTTAGCGTACTAAACACGGAGAATATGAAAAATGAACCAATATAATAGTCCTGACGAAGGCTCAAACTTAAAAATCCTAGTGTTCTATATTCATGTGTCAAGAAGAAAACATAGTCCAGCAATAAAAGAAATGTCCATTTGAGTTCAAAGAGAAGTTTGAACTGCTACTTAGAGGTAGTAAATGGAGAAAACCGGCATGAAGACTTTTTTTTCTCAGGTTGAGGCATCTTTCTGGCTGTATATTTATATTTTGCGTGGGAATTATTCATATTCTCCGAGTTTGGTAAGCTGAATCGTCGAGTTTATTATAATTCATGGTTGTGATTAAAATCCCGGGACCTTCTTTTAAAAGATAAAAACTTTCGCGAGACTACTCTGTACAGCTTATTCAGAAATTCGTATTTTAATTTAAAATGAATATCACACGATATATATGAACATAATATTATATGGACGTTTTCTGATCAACACGAACACATCAAACATATGATTCATTAATATATACGCATGCGATCAGTGCTTTCAACTGATATACGTACGTATAGGCTTTCATTATATACATCATTTCTCAATGATCAATATAGCTCATTACCAAACAACAATCTACCATGAATGTCATATTGATATCGTGTGAGTACCAGAGCTTTTTCTGCATTTATTAAACGACAAGTTTTATTCGACATTGAGTCTTGTTCCAAGAAAGATATAAAAGTTGCCTTAATAAATTTTTCTTAGAAGTCATCTTGCTCATTTCCTCATCCCACCGGATATACGATATGGAAAGGTCAATCTCATTCGCTTTCTCTTGTATTCAGTATCTTATATATGAGCAGTTTGCAGTTTCATTGTACGGTTTGAATCCGATATGAAAATAGACTATAACTCCGGTTCTAGTGGACCGATTTTGAAAACTTTTTTATTTTGTTCTCCTAATTCACTCTCATTACCACAAATTTTCATCGTCTTCTGATAGCAGAATCCTAACATATTGCGCATAAAGTCTTCGAAATCCTACTTTTTAGCGTCAGTTCGGTTTTAGGATTTAACCGAAACAGTTGAAAGTCGGCGAAATATCCTAGAAGATCTCGCAAACCAATTTGCACTCAAAGCAATCCTCTTTGGTGAAAGTGACAAACTTTCTCGTTGTGATTTTCACATCAAATGTCACGTGAGATTTTTGATTTTATGTTGCCTTTATGTCTTTGTTTTCTATCCGTTTGACACAAACCGTCCACTATTTTCTCTTCTCGTTGTGATTTACTATTCGTGAGAAAAAAGCACGCCTGTACACCTTTAGTTCGGTAGAAAACTGCAAATTACCTTTAGAATGTCGTGACATTATTTCATAAACCTTGACGTCAAATCAGAGGATTGATCAGATTTATTATATACGATTTGGACTCCTCGTTGAATCGGATTATCCAAGTGCTGACGTATGAAAATTTATCGCTAGGTCTAGACAGACGTCGCAATAAAAAACCGTTTTGAAAAATACTGCTGTAAATGAGATAAACCTTAAATATCTCGGCAACCTTAGCAGTGGTAGTCAGAAAAATTTTTCCCTAGAGACTTTCGACATGGCTCTTCAAATTGTACAGTTAAAATTTTTCTTAATCAGAAAATGTTTTTTCATTCTTTTTTTAACAAACCGTGCAATGAAATTGCAAATCGCTCATATATTCTATCTATCTTTCTTATCTTCTGATTCTGCAGAAAGGAGAGGTCATTTTTTCGGCAGAAAGTGAGCGCCAAAAGGAGGTTGTATTGAAGAAGCACCAGGACTTTTAGTTATTGCTGCTGTTATTATTTTGAAACATTTTGCTGTTGGTTTTTTTCATCATCAACATCGTCTACATACATATTATATAACTCGAGCTTCGCAAATGTAGTACAAAAAAGATAAAATTGTTGACATCGAGACACACGAAAAAAAAGAACAACTAACAAACAAACAAACAAACAAAAAGAAAGCCATTTATAGGTCACGTCTTTTTTTAAACACATCTCATGTCAAAGTTTTTTCCTAATCAGACATTACACTCACCGCGTTGTTCACGCACTCCACTATCTCCGTCACGAATACATTTCATAATAGAAACGATAGAATAATAAAAAAGCAAACAAAGAAAACTTGACCGGTATAACTGAAAACAACTGAATATGAAATAGAAGAAAGAAACAAACACTAGGGAAAAATAACCGGACATAGATGATAATCAACATCGTTGTTTCACTCTAGTTTAAGGAAGAAGACAAAGAAAAGCTAAGTTTTTACACCAGTAGTGTCAGACATCCCCGCATATTGTTTGTAGTATATACATTAGACAAGAAAAAATATTGAGCATGGCTAAACACACAACGTGTGTAGTAAAAAACAAACAACTAATAATAATACATAGAATATACAAGAAAAAAAACTGAACGTGTGTAGTTTCTTTATTCTTGGATCAAGTGTGTAGTTGAATAAGGACTAATAATAATAATAAATAGGCGCGAAAAATGCTTTGAAAGCACAACCAAGTATATACACATAAAAAAAAATGGCAATTAAGAAGAAGAAAAACGAAAATGGCACTTATTTACATGTGTATTGTGCTGAGTTTGTGTTTGTTTTTCAAAACAAAAACAAAAAAAATATGACTAATACAACGACGCATTTGTTGTGGTTGTTGTTGTTTTTTTAAAAAAAACATGTGGAAGAAAAAACACAAAAAAAAACAAAATTTTTGTCGGAATGAAAATGAGAAGAAAGATAGAAGATACGAGATGGAGGGGGACCGCTGGACAATCCAACACAACCACTCTCTGCCTCTCACTCGAACTTCCCAATTATTCATCACCAACCCCCTGAATATGTTTAACAAATTTAAAAAAGAAAACAAAAAAAAGAATTTTTTTTGGTTTTTTTCAACTTTAGGAGGATAACTACCCTTTTTTACTAGTTGGTTCAACAAAAAGAAGTAAAAAAAAATAAAGAGAGACACGAGTTACGACATGATTTTCTCCAAGACGGACAGTTACTAAAAAAAAAAGAAAGAATGTTGTCAGATCCTATTCGATGTGTGTTTCTTGCTTAACCGTCAGAGGGAAAGAATTAGAAATAGGCCGATAAAAAAGTAAACAAACAATGAACATGTATTAGATTCACTGGTCTGGTATCAAAATACAATAAAAAAAAGAAGAAAAAAAACAACACAAAAATGAATGTCCTACGCTACACAAGAACAACGATTAGCTAATGTGGTTTATTCACAAATGAGTCGATTTTTGCTGGTACGCATCTGTTTGTATAAAAGTAAAGAATATCGGTAACAAAAAAAAAATTTTTAAAAAAAAAAAAAAAAAAAAAAAAAAAAAAAAAAGAAACAGGAGACGAAATCACACATACATCTGTTCTAGTTAATTATAATAATATGTGCATATAACCACGGGGTTTATACTTTAATAGGTCTATAAAACGTTAAGAAACACACATACTCTCACATTGATACGAAAAAAAATTAAATTAGTTAATGCAAAAAACCGAAATCAAACTATGTCTCGTTCCCTTTTCTGTATGCTGACATCTTCTATCTTTCTTACCATACACGTTCTGGTAGTAATGTTGTCGGATGTTGATGGTGATTAATGAAATTGGTGCCTGCTGTAGATGATGAACGCCGACAGCAATTGTTAGCTGACACTGAACGCAAAACATGATGATATGGATGCAATGCTGGTGGAGTTGTAGCCAAAAGTACCATGTTGTTAGGCGTAGATGGTGGTGGCACATCTTCTAATAGATGCGGTGAATGCAGTCTGAATATAAATCGATGATGCAAACTTTGAAAATATTGTGGATTATTGTACCATTGAATAGTTTGCGGTGATGGCTGATGTGGATTAAAATGATGATGAGATGTTGTTTGCGGGTGAATATTAGGCAAGTGTTGAACTGATGGTTGTTGCGTATGAAGTGGTAATGGCGCTTGTATTTGATACAAATGTAAGAATGGAGATGGTGCAGCCGATGGCTGACTGGCAAACTGTTGTCGATAATATAAAAGATCTGTGTCTGTATGTGCTCGATGATGTAATGGTAAATTTGATTTTAATAGTGGAATATTTGGTAATGTTGAAAATATGTGATTTTGTTGTTGTGATAATGGATGATTAACACTGCTTGGATCGACAAGATAAAATTGTGCATGATGTTCGACAGACGAAGGTGTTGGTAGTGGAAGTGATACTTCATTGACATTTTGTTCGAAGACTATTTCATTCACTATTGGGACTTTTGTTACTTCCGCTTGTTCTCCTTGTTGGCTAGCAGTTGTTTTCTGAACTTCTTTTTCTTCAACTACCGCCGTTGTTGCTAATACTTTTGCCGGGCGATGAACTACGGTTTTGAAACTACATGCTAGAAAATCTGGACCATCACCAAATATTTCTTCGTCATCCCCACTTGTCGTCACTGTTGCAGATGACAAACGACGTCGTAAACTATCAAAATTTTCGTCATCATCCACATCATTTTTATCCATACATTGTTTTTCCTGAGGCTTTTGCTGCTTCTTTTTCATTCTTCTTTTCAATATTCGTGTAACGGATGAATCTGTTTCTAGAATATCGTCGTCGTCATCGTCTTCATCGCTATTAGTTCCCTGAGTTTGATGACCTACATGGAATTAAAAGAATATTTGAACTTGCAAACAATCCTTCAAGTATCGGGTTTCAATATTTTCTTCTTTCGCAAAATAAGCAAACTACGAAAATACGAACCTTTAAGTGCATTAACTTTATTTATTTTGCTTCGACGTCTTCGATTTCTCTCACGATGTTGATGACGATCCATACTTGAATTTCGACTTTCACTACTCTCACTCCATGAACGATCGTTCATTTTCTTACGTTCTTCAATCATTTTTGTAATTGATAATGCATCTTTTGTAAACGTTTCTAATCTACGAATACTATCATGTCTGAAAGAGAGACAAGAAACACAGTGAACCTTTGGTACGAAAAAGAAATACTGTTTCGAGGCGGCATAAAAACACGGCTTAGTCAATTTTCGATGTGAGTTCAGATCATAGTTTTCAAGATTCAGTTGATAGTCTCATCTTTTCTCGCCTGTAGCTACAATAAAAAGAATTCTAAGCTAAAGTGAAAAACAGTTACCTTTGCAATAAATATGGAGTGTTCAATGGAATATCTTTCAGTGTATGATTATTTTTAACCCATGGATGTTCTAATACATCAGCTGCTGTATATCGTGAAGATGCATCACGAACTAAATGAGAAAATTAAAAATCTCTAGTTTTACAGAACGAACAGTATCACTCGAAAACTACAAACCTAGCAAATGTCGTATTAAATCTTTCGCTTCTTCTGATACATTTTGCTATTCATTCTCCGGAAATTCGTATTCACCTTCTTGGATACGTTCAAATAATAAACTCTGCAAATTGAGAAAAATATTAATTATTTTAATAAAAATTTTAATGCAAAAGCTTCGTACTTGACATTTTTCACATTCTTCTCCACGAGCCCACCCACAAGAATGACCACACGAACCATAAAATGGTGGATATCCTATAAAATACAAATCAAAGATTTGCACATTTTACGATTGTAAAACTTCTTTTTTTCTTACCTGAAAGCATGATATAGACAATAACGCCAAGACTCCATAAATCACAACGTTTATCATACATTTGTAATGAACCTTCTAAACTTGTCCAGGCATCGACTACTTCAGGCGCCATGAATTCGACACTACCAACGGGTGTCGATAATTCTGGTGTACTAATCGGTGTCGTTTTACTACTGTTTAATTTAATTGATGAACCAAGATCAAAATCACATAATTTAACTGGCACTACAGAATCAGTACGTTCAACCAAGATATTTTCAGGTTTCAGATCTCTGAAAACAAAAACAAGTTAATTAAAGATTTTATTACGATTATTCAGCACCATTTATACCTGTGTGACATCCCTTTTGCATGAATAAAATTCAATGCATTCGCTATATCATGTACAATTAGACTAGCTTCACGTTCAGTTAAACTACCACGTTTCATTATATGATTGAGTAATGGTCCTAAAATAAATAAAATAGTCTACACAAGAATATTGAAATTATCTAACGGATGTTTACCTCCTTCCATTTTTTGAAATACAAGATAGAAAGATTCATCATCTTCCAGAAAATCAATTATATTCAATATGTTATCACAGCCGCGACAATGATAGTAGATGTCAATCTCTTTAAATACGCGGTTTCGATTTGGATGACGATGTTTATTAATTATCTAAGGATAGACAAAAAGAAAATTATAATCCAGAAAAAACTAGTAGCATAGGTTCACATACACAATCAAGAAATTTGGATAGCCACTAGTTTATTAAGAGAACTTTCGGCACACTTATATATTAGCTATCTCTCTATTGTTTTCGAAAACTAATAATATTTTCTCCAATCACACAGAAGGACTTTGTTTTACACAGATTGAGTATGATATCTGATGTCTTCGTGATTGTTCGAGAACAATGAACAAATGAGCATTTTTGATGAGTTTCATAATTCAAGTATAACATATAGCTGTGGGGGTTTTTTCGTGTAAACTAATGTCCTATATTGAAAATATCGTCAGTTATAGCGATCATCATAAGTACATAATTTCCTTTGGACTACGAAATTTACAAAGTGCATTTTAAATGTTTTTTTTCGAGGCAATTATCACATATCCATTTTTCTTTCATTGTTTTGTTAAAAAACGATCAGTTTTTCAACACCTTTCTTTATGATGAGATAATATTCATTAGGCCAGAAGCCTCCGTTAGTCGAAATATTTCACACGACTTTCGTATCTTCAGTCTGACATTGACGAAATACTTCTCTATTTTCATATATGATCATCTGAAACAGAAGCGGGAGCAATTCGGTTAAAATTTTACAAACAAAATGTCTGATCAATTCTACTCGGTTCGACTTTTGGAAACAAATTTCTTATGATTTTACTAGAAAAATGTTTTAAAATCTGTTATACATCATGCCAATCCCTATTAAAAAGTTATTGGTTCGATTACAAAAGGACACAAGCCGATTTTTTCTCTGAACTGAAATAGGCAGCTTAACAGTCATTTTTCTTCAAATTATTTGCTCAACACCGTAAATTGTTTCTTGGTTGTTTTTCACGCTTCATAGTCATTTTTCTATTTAGCAACCATCAACAAGGTTTTCATCGTCACGCATCGTTGTTAGTGAACAACAAATATTCTCAACTAACAGAAGAAAATGTGTTTATTAATACTGCATATTCTGTCACAATTTCTCCTTGAGACTTCACAGATATTACGTTGTTCTTTGTCAATTAATTCTCTTTCATTTGGTAAACTTTATGAACAACGCACATTTTCTTTTCTACAACATTTTTTTGAGATTTTCTGACTGTTTTTGTGGTAATAATGTGCCTTTTCTATCTCATCAGGGAGTAACAAAAGGATAGAAGATTACATGCCTCACAAAAGTTATACTTTCTTGAATTAATAAATGTAATAAAAAAACGCAATTACTTTTTTATATTCACATCAAACATTCGGTATATTGAGTCAGTACCACTTAGCAATTGTTTTTCTGTATAGACAGAGAGCAAAAGTTTGAATAAAAATTATGTCGTCTTTTGAAAAAGTGAGCTAAGTAGTAGTAACAGCTGTCTCATGAAAAATATCAAAATACAAACTAAGAGAAGTGAATATATCTATTAAAGAAAATCAGTTAATTTCTTCTAGGGAAAAGAAGACTTAAATAACAGTTAACTAGCAAACTAATTCCATTGTTTACAGATCATGTTACGTTCAAATGTGCATACATCATCCTGGTATTATTTTAAAAATATAGTGTTTTTTTTTCATATACGTCAAACATATTTTTTCTATTTTTTTCTTTTCATCCGCGAACAAAAGATTTGTTCGTGCTGAAATTAAAATGCCTGGCAGTTATTTTAGTAATAAATACACTCTATACATGTATGTATGTATAAGACCATTACCACAAAAAGTAGGGTTTTTTGTCTATATATCTTATTTCTCCTTTTTTTTTTTTATTAATTTGACTTTGCCCTCTCTATGTATACCTCGATTTTTCTTCTCTCTTTTCTTTTTTTTTCTCCATTATTCGACTAAATTATCACAGAAAAAAAATTTGCTATTCAGCTGCTGCGCAATTCTAATGGTTGAAATATAGAACAATAACGACTCAGTTCTTTTTTTTTCACATTCATATATTCCACATCAACTTTCAACTCTGCTGAGACTAGAAAGGAGAACACATATATACACACATTTATCATTTCCAAATGCCAACGTGTATATATTGCTCGACTTCTATTTGACCTTGGTAGTGTGTATATGTGTATGTCACACAGTATATCTAATTTACCTTCACAGCATATTCTTGCTTTGTTAGCTTATTGCGACAAGTTTTCACTATTCCATGAGCACCTGTGCCAAGTAATTCATCGGTCAATTTGTACTTATCTTGAAATAAAATAAAATAAATTAAATAGGTGACTACACAAAAAAATGTTCGGTCTATATACCACAAAATGATGTATCGGAATAGGATGTTGCGGTACGACGTTTCTTTTTCTTTTGCCTTTTTTGTACACTGTTTGGTGAGACTTCATTGTTCGTTGAGTCACGTAAAATCAATTCTACAAAATAAATAACTGTTATATCACCTGGTGTGAATTAATCATGCAATGTCATCAATTTTATTAGCACTTGACTTGAAATTCAGTGTCACCAAGAGTATATGAAAGTTTAAACCATTAGAGAGATTCTTTCGTCAATAAACAAAGTGATTTAAAAAATTTTTCTTTTTTTTTGAAGTTCTGTTCAAATTTTTATAAAAACAAATGTATACATACCAGTAATTGGAACAATATCCAATGATGATGGCCGTTTAAACTGTGATCGTCGAATTGAATTGCCACCACTACCAAAGGGACTTCTTGGACTACTAGACGACTCACCTCCAGTATCATTTCCGATATGATTCAGTTCTTCTTCGCTCTAAACACAAAATGATAAATAAAGTTTCGTTCTTATACAAATGATAGTCTAGAAGCTGCTGAACGAGTGAATGACAGGGAAAATATGCCCGTCTCTCGACACGGAATCAATTGAAGCTTTATGAAAGGATCAGTCACACACACATATTATTTTTTAACAGGTTGGGCAAAGAAAATGGTGCCACTTGCAAAACATTTTCGCAAGTTAAACTTGATCAGACATTCCATTTTCATGTTAAAAAAAAATAGAGAATTGTATCTAGATTTTATTCATATGTTCTTTTAAAAATAAGCATGTCCCGTTCTTTTTTAACAGTAAAAATACTGGAAGTCACGAAAATCTCAACTATACAACTGCAAAAACAGAGAAAGTCGAAATGCAATTTATCCCCCTCAGACCTTTTGCAAAAATGTGGCTAAAGGCCTAAAAGATGTAGAATTTTTTGTATCTAGCTGTGTTGGTTCTTATACGCTCACTTGTTTTTACTTTGTTAAACGGAAAACAGCCAGAAGACACCTTTGACCAACAAGATGGTATTTTACTTTAAGAATTTAGTGCAGTTTTTAGTACTACGAGCAAAACTTCTGTGAAGATATAAATCATTTATTTTCCAGTGAAGTGGTGAGCAGTTGAGATTTTTGGTATTTTGAGTACAGTGAAAAGATGATTAAGGTACATTCTAATCTAAACACAGCACTAGCGACTAGAGAAAATTCTCCGTCTTTTAAAGTCAGATCGACATTTTGGTAGTTTATATGACTTGCCAAAGGATTAGTAGCAAAGGGGAGCTATTTTCTCTGTCCAACCGGGTTATTATCTTTCTCTATAAGTTTTTTCAAACAAACACGTATGCAAGAAGCAAAGCGCAATATGCGTCTAGTTAAGGTCATGTGCTTTTAGAACTTATTTTTTAATATATTGAAATACGTCAACAAAACAATCTTTGCATTCGGATCGCGTTTTTTCTTCTTCGTCTTATTCCTTTCTTTTGAGTACATATACTCTTTTTATCTTTTACGCATATATATATATTCAATGATAGATAGATAAACAACAAGTTCTCATGTAATCACTATCGTTTGTTTTCTTCGTTTATTTCGTGTGTAATGTGATAAGTGTACACATCAATATATTTGTTTGCTTTTTTTATTAAGTCTCACTGACCTAAGATTAAATCAACCAAAATATTGAATTTTCACTTTTATCCTCCTCTTTTGTCACATTTAACCCTAAATGAGCTCAGCTGTACGCACACAACTTGCTATTTTTTATATTCATTTATTCTCTTTGAAAAGTGATAATTATGTGAACACACAAACAACTGAGGACAACCTGAACTATACTGATTGTAAAGAAAAATAAAATGTTCGTTTTCATCAGACATTTTTTTTTTAAATACACAGCTGACCGCCGGTTCAACTTGTCTTTCTTCTTTTCTCTATTATGACAATCAAACTTCTCATGAATATATTCTCTTATGTATACCTTACATACACACTCAAGAAATGAAACTAAAAGATTATTTTATCAGAGATTTATGTGCACTTAGTTTTATTATGCACGATACGATACGGATAATTATGATTTAGTACATGAGTAGTTAGGACATCGTACTACTAACCACCATTTCTGGTCTCAAAAGAGTCTAAGGACTAATCAATAATACTTTCGATTAAAAGCACTAAAATGATGATAAAACGAAGAAAATTGTGAACGCAGTAGTATACTGATTATTTTTTATGATTTATATCTTCTAGCAAATACTTTTAAGCCAGTTCACTAGCAAAGTGGAAAGCAAATAAAAATTTAATAAGTATCAAATTGTATATATACAGAATTTTCTATGATCTCCAATAAGAAAAATAATGACATAATCAACTCTATAACACGACTAAAACCGTAAAAGGGTCAATATCTTGGAACGAACGGATTTTCAATGTTGATGCAGTGGAGAACTACCATTCAAATATGATTTCGTTCGGGAGTTTTATGAGAGAGAAGGCTGTTCAGCTTGTTTTAATTTAATAAAATTAACGTTCAACATTTTACAACTGAAATTTCCAACACAACGATTTCTCTTAGGTTTTTTGAACCTCAAAAACGCAATAACCAAAAAATACTAGTTATCAAAATCAGTTTTTTCACACACGTACATAAACGTCCATTCTTTCTACTCTTCAAAACTTTGCAAGGCTTGAAGAACTGTCTGCCATGAATCCTCTCTTATTAGTAGCACACTAATTACAGAAGAATATCATAAGATTTCCATTAGAAAATCTATTTACTAACGATACTAGAGTTCGAAAACTACTTACAAACTGAAATATTGCGTCCATCATAGTAATAACTTGTGTGTTTATAAACGTATACGGATAAAAATGCGTTTGTTGTTTGAATAAAACTTTGAGATTAAAAATTTTAAAACATTTTTTTTAGTCTAACACAGGTTTTTAGGTATATGTATGTTGTACTGTAATAATTAAATTAAAAAACGCAAAAAAATACTAATAACAATAACGTTGTTGTTGTTGTTGTTGTTGTTTGGATCGTGTTTATAGTGATTAAAACACGATGTGACACACAAGAGGTGAAGTTATGTTGATGAACAATAAGAATAATAAAATAAACTTCACCTTTAATAATCTATTTCAATATGGACGGGTTTATAGAGTCGTCGTCTTTAAATGACGCGATTGAAACACTGTGTATGTTTAAAAAAACTTTCTTCTTGTTCAATCCATCGTTTATTTCATGTTGTAAACTAGTAAGAGTAAGGATAGTTTTCTTCTATTATATATATATTGGGGCTTTTTTGCTTTTTCTCTCTTCTCTCTTCTCGATACACAAGAAAAACGAGAGAAACGTAGACAAAGTATTGCGGGCCACGTCACATACACATACTTTTTTTCTTTTTTTTATATACAAATATATACGAAGAAAATTGTAGAAAGAGGAAAGGAAAAAGAATACGAATGAGATGTATGCATATCGCTGGGAACAACGATATTTTGCACATATGTTTTATGTGCTTCTTTTGTGTGTGTTTGACCGATCTATGCGAAGAAAAAAACGAGCACCCTTATGTACACTCTCGAAAATTGCACGTGGCTGGCATTTAAATATTTCTAATTTTCTTTTTCTACAATGATAAATAATCATATGACAAAATCATGCTTGTAACTTTTCATTACAATCATAGTATATAGTACAACTGTACCGAAGTATACTCACCGTTATCTGCGCATTAATCGAAATGCCTCATTTGTCCTCAATTTCGTTGTTTCCTTCAAATTATTTTATTAAATTAATAAAGAATAATGTCTATACCCATATATTTCCGTTGTCATAACAAATGAAACTATTGAAACTCATATCCTATATGTTCTACTGTTTAGTTAATTTTATATCTAACAGTCCGCCTTGTTTTCTTATTTATTTATTTAATATAAATTTATCAAACATCGCTTGATTCTCACAATTATTTGTTTTATTTTCACACTAAAAGAAAGTTTGTATGTCGGGTCGCATTTTAGCCAAATGAGATTTTTAATGGATATCAAAGAGTACTTATCCGGTGTACGGTAGACTTTATGAGTATGGATGTCAGCGATCCACGGCATGCCATGAACACCAGCAGTGCCGCATGAAAATTATTTTTTACAATCTTACACTGGCGGTTGATGCATATGATTTGCACTCGTACCGATCTTGGAAAAAAGTTTTCATTTTTGACAGCAAAGATTTCATGTTTCTGTAGTAAGTCACTAGCCATCTTGAAAAATCTATCTCTATCCGCCTGTATTCTTGATTTTTTCTCTTGTTCACTATTAAACTAACGAGTTATTTGTCACGATTACGAGTTCAGCATCGGGTTTGATCATGGGCAACGACTAAAAAGTTCAAGAAAATATCTTGCGTTACGCAGATGTACACTTGTTCTGTTAATTGTTTACTTGATAAGTATATAAATCAACAGTCTCTTTTGTTCGCTAAACTTTCTCAATTGTTTTTCTTCATTCATCTACATAACTAATTTGTGAGGAAAAAAATGTTCATCTCATATCAATCAATGATGTTCAATGCGTTGATTGATTAATCATACACGTAGTCTTTATGATCTATGAGAGAAGCCATATTTGCACTGTCTCTGGCTTAATATATGTTTTATATTAAGTCTGGCACACACACATATATACAGAATCTATTACAACGAAGAATGATATGATCAGTATGCAATGCATTTCGTAACATAAAAATCTGATTATCGCAGATAAGAGTATGTCGTCATATCTCATTGAAGACGTAGAAATCGAGTATTTGGGGGTGTTGTTTACTTTTAGATTTTCGTAACAGCTTTTTATTTGTTAGAAAAAAAAGTAGATGTACATAATACAATCATTTAAAATGTTCAAAATAATTTCGAATATGCTACTTTTTTTTTTTAGATTAATATTTTGTGAAAATTATAATACATCAAAATCAGTTTGATTCAATTTGTTACAAAACTTAATCGATGCACTGGCAACATTCATGGAAAAATGACTAATACAAAAATGAATTTTCTTCTAACGAAAGACGAAACGTTGTTTCAATCGAACTACAAAAAGAAAAATATTGTACGTCATTTCACTGTAGGTTCTTAAAACTGAAAAAGTGAGATGACTGGATATTTAATCACGATTATTCGTCATCATTTGTTACTAGATGAGTAACAGTGGAACGTGTACAATTTCTCATTTACAAGAAACGTTGGACAGATGTGTCCTTAGAACTGATATTGAAAAAAACAGAAAATTTTATGTAACATAAAACGCATAGAAAAGATAAAGTTTCGAGGTCATGCATAATATCCGAGGTGTTAAATATTGAGATTAAATCAAGATTCATATCACTAAATGCACCTATTTTGCACGCTTAAAAATTGCGTTATATTGTTTTAAAAATCAAGATATATAGTGAGAGTCAATGTAAAAATGTTCGGCTCCATAGTATTCACATTTTCGATGACGTATCAAACTATCTGTACATCTTGAGAATGCATTTAAAAAGTAGATCGAATATTGAACGTACCATAACTATATCTTTATATGAATGCTATTTGAAAAATCTTGATAACTAGTTGCATATGAACAGTAGAAACTGTTTGTAAAATTAAGAATTTAAAAATATTTGTTTTAGAATAAATCGCGACCATTTTGGAATCAGATTTATCTTACAACTACATTTTCTTCCAGATATCGTCCATTAAAAAAAGAGTGCCCGTACATATTCTTTGAATAACTTTTAAATGGTGATACCTAGAGACTTAGGGTTCTCATTATTCAGAAAAGAAGCCTATTGAATGTATCGTTTTTAAAGAAAAAACTTTACGAATCTTTTTTTCATAGTAATTATTTGCGCAGAAAATTGTAAAAAGCTAGTAAACAGACACATTAGATGGAAGCACTTCCTTTAGCAATTTTCACTCAATATTGAAATTTAAGAAACCACTCAATATCAAATAAATTTTGTTTACAATCGCTTTTTCGTTGCAGAAAGGCAATCTCGAGGGTGGCGCACGTAGAAAGGCTAGTTCAAGTATCAAAATCACTCAATATAATTTCAAATGACTTTAAAACTTTATAAGGTATTAAGGTTTATATGAGAAATATGATTTGTGCATTCCAAAGCTTGAGAATCTATGATAACTGACTGCGTTGGTTTTCTTATTTGCTTTTCAGTTTTAATATCTCATTAGTTCACCTTTTATATAAAAAGTAAAAAGAGATAAATTATGAAACTACTAATCAGTTTTAAAGAAAAGCAAAGTTATCTGAATATAATACAATAAAGAGAAACAAATAGAGAACCATTACCGAATGTTTCATGCAATAGTCTATGTGAAATATCAAAGAAAAACGATAATCTGATAAAAAACATCTAACCATCCAGTTCTAAGCTGTTCTCCGTTTTGTTTCCTTATGGAAAGTTCATCTAAAATATTCTAACCTACATAATGAAACAAAATGCAGCAGTACTGCTTCTTCTCATCCAGGGCGAATATAGTTACTTACGCACATTTTGAGTAGAAAAATTTACTCCAATAGCTTCTATAATAGATTTATGCTTATTTTCAACCGAATCTGGAATAGCCCAAATATTCACATAACTATTTTCTAAATATTTGATCTCTGAAATAAATCGATGTATTTTATATATGAGTGCTTATTGAAGACTATGGCACTCGAGCTTTAGGCAAAAAGCGATTGAGTTCTCGAGTTATAACGTTATGGATTAATCAATCAATTATAATTTTTTAATCATTACTGACTAACAAGCAATGTTGATGAAAGGATAGTATTAGCATCTTTTTTCTGAGAAAAGAGCTATTTTTTGGATACTTATGTGGAGGTTAACTTACGGTAAAGAATCGATGAACAAATTTTCGATTAATATTCTTTAGCATTATGATTTTCCATCATCTAGTTGTAGTCATGGCTATTTTAAAAGTCTGATGAGTTTGATGAGTACCCTAGTGGATATAGTTGAACGTACTTATCCGAATTAGGTTCCCTTGTGCAAGAATGTCATAGTTGCTTGCAGCTAAAATATTACTTAGCGGATACCTAAACAGTCAGCTATTTTAGGTGATCGTGCGAAGATAAAAACGCACGTCAAGCATATGTTTTTCTTTTATATGTGTCTGAACGGAAAACAAAACGGTAAACGAAAAAAACCTGCGCCCAGCACAAGTAATTGGGTGTCTCTCAAGCAATATTTAATCAAAAAAAATCAAGCACCTATGACATTCGTGTAGTAGGGTACCTGCATAAGTACCTAAGAAAACTGTAAGTGCTCGGGTACATTCGCTAGGGCTAGCATCTAGTCATTCGACTCCGTATAACTATGATCATCATGCATATTTTCCTTATTAAAAAAGTGTTTCATGCAATAACAAATAGCTGATTCATGGTAGTAACAGTCGCTCAATTAGTTTTTTATAGCTTTAAATGAAACGACTTTTGTTAACAAAAAAAAAAGCGATATAAAAAGAGCAGCGTCGGTAGTGCCGTATAACGTTACTAGTGACATCTACGACATTACTCAAAATTGAAGAAAGCTTTGAGATTTTTATCTCATCATAAGCGTTAGTTTATTTGATAAAATACCAAAGATATGGTTTAAAAGCTTTCTACCATCTATCTTCACCTTTTTCTCCAAAGGGTACATTTAAAATAACTATAGTTGGAGATACAAATATCATTTCAATGGCGATTTTGTCATTTTTACAGCGCAGTCATTGTAGCTTATCGTGACTAAAAAAATTTTTTTTTCTATTTTTATTTGCTTATTTGATCACTGATCAATAAGCCGAAACTATCAAGGGTACTTGGTATGTGCTTTCTCTCACAGTTCTATATTGAAAAACCTGTTTGTTTACTCAATACTAAATTCAATGTGTCTTTTCTAAAGTGTCCTACAAAGATGAGCAGCAGACGCAATGCTCATGGTCAGCATGTCAACCGAAGCTTTTCTTGATATACTACGAAAATCTGAGAGTTCTTGATGTATATCGTCGGGGCATGACCATATCGTTCTTTGTCGTCTCATTTATTTGAGCTTTTTTCTTCCAAAAAGTAAATCCGTTATAGTATTCTAAAATTTAAAGGATCGGAAAAACAAAAATCAGTTTTATACAAATACAAATTCTAATTCATGGACCTGGGTTTGTAATAAACAGCAAACTAAATTCAATATCTGTTGTATATTACTTTGCAGGAATTCAAGTTGTAGAATCGACTGTACGCTGTCAGGGTTAATTTCTGTGTGTTTGCTTCCTGTGTTTGTTTTTGAGCCTAAGGCTAGGTAACATTAAGAGTGCAGAATATTCTTTGCAGCAACAACAGTCCTTCTTTCCATCTCAAGATGAAGGAAGCCATCAATGATAACTCTATTCTTCTGGTTCAGAAGTCCTAACCTATAAATAATTACTTCTTTACGTCTTAGAGCATTTTCACAGTCTATTTGCAGAGAGATTTTGAATATTGAACACGTGAATTTCATTTGTAGAGTTAATACGAATGCTTCGTAACTACTAAATCCATATAGTTCTTTTATCTGTTCTGCTTTTAGATGGCCGACAAGTATTATCGAATGTAACATAGGACGTTTAATTTGAAGAGACTAATAGACATGTGTAATTTATTAATGATTGTTTCATGATAAGAAGAGAACATGGTCATGATGGCTTACACTGGAACAACGAATGATCAACAACGCGCTAGATATCTTGAAGATAGGATTGCTGATCCAAGATCGAATATTTCTATCGACAGTTTACTTGTATGTTCTTCTCAATGATATTGAGAAATTCAGTTCTCATCTGTTTTTTCTACTTAGGATTCCATAACAGCCTTAATATATGATTCAGAAGGACTAAAGAAGACAAAAAATTTTGAAAGTTTTTACACAAAATGTAAGTGTCATAGAATTTGCATAAATCATTCATCCAATCCTGTATAATATATATTTAGATAATGTATCTACACGAGATATAAAAGAAAAACGAGTAAATCTGGATGATTTTTCTATGCTCAAAGTTATCGGACGCGGAGCATTTGGAGAAGTACATCTTGTACGTGTGAAAAACCAGAATCTGTCTGTTGATTAATCCAACTTTTGTTTTCTTTAGGTACGTAAAAAAACATCTGGACAAATTTTTGCAATGAAAACATTGAGTAAATTCGAAATGGTAAGCTGCTATCTTGTTACTCGAACAGAACACTAAACAAATCAATTGTTTATCTGTTTTTGTGGACTTGTGTGTCCGGCAAATTTGAATATTTTTTGTTTTATTTGATTTACATCAAAAATGGCTAATAGCTGCTCTCTTTTGTTTCGTTTAGCTTAAGCGTTCAGATAGTGCCTTTTTCTGGGAAGAACGTAATATCATGGCATTTTCAAACAGTGATTGGATCGTACAATTACATTATGCATTTCAAGATGCAAAGAATCTTTATATGATTATGGATTTCATGCCTGGTGGTGATCTTATTACATTATTAACACGATACGATATCAATGAAAATTCGGCGAGGTTTTATTGTGCAGAAGTTGTTTTGGCACTTGATGCAATACATTCATTAGGCTATATTCACAGGTTGTTGCGTAAAAATCGACTCATTAAATTAGTTTGACTTTGTTTATGATTTAATTTAGAGATGTTAAGCCAGATAACATGTTACTTGATTCTCGCGGACATTTAAAATTAGCTGATTTTGGCACTTGTGTTAAAATGGATAAGGTAGTATAAATAGTTTAATATCTATTTCCTATCTAATTAGTATTTATTTATCTTTTTCTTTTAAAGGATGGATTGGTCAGATCCGATACTGCTGTTGGTACACCTGGTATGTAATCATCTAATGTCTCTAATAATCATAAAAGGCACGATTTAAATGTCGAACGTGGACATAATTTTTTTTCCTTCACGTAGATTATATCTCTCCAGAAATATTGAAATCGCAGAGTACAACGGGTGTATATGGTCGAGAGGTAGATTGGTGGTCTGTTGGCGTATTTTTGTATGAAATGCTTGTCGGTAAGCAAAGCTCAACGTTTCTCATCACTTCTTTAGTTACAAAGCATTAGCTAACGGTTGATTTTTAGGTGAAACACCATTTTATGCTGAGTCTTTAGTTGGTACATATCATAAAATTATGAATCATCGTGAAAATCTAATATTTCCTGAAGAAGTTTCTCTATCTGGAGAAGCGAAAAGTCTTATTTGTGCGTTTTTAACAGACAGGTAATGTTTGTCAAATTTTTATCTCATCAAGTATAAATAAGGAACGTTCTTTTTAGATCAGTTCGTTTGGGAAAGAATGGTGTATCAGAAATAAAAGCACATACCTTTTTTACTCAAGCGGAATGGACCTGGGAGACAATAAAAAAAGGTACATTTGCGGATTTTTCTCGATAATGCACAGTTCTCGATTGTTCTTTCTTTCAGCTTCGGTTCCAATTGTACCACCTTTAACGAATGAAGAAGACACAAGCAATTTTGACGAAATAGATAAAAATGATGCGCCCACCGAAGAATCATTTTCTGTTAATAAAACTTTTGTTGGAAATCAACTGCCGTTTGTTGGCTTTTCATTTTCAAATGAACAACAGTAAGTTTACACTAGAGTCTTTTCTGTGCATATAACACGTTTGATTTTTTTTTAGACCGTTTTTGGAGAGGCGAAATATAAAAGTAAGTGTTGTCATGTACATAATAAATAATATAAAATGTACTTTGCTGTTTTAGCTTGATTATAATAGTGCTGAATTTGAACAAAAACTTCAAGAAAGTGAACGTGTCAGAACTGAATTGGAGACTAGATTGAGGTAAGATGGAAGATTAACAAATAAGATTGTTTTTTCTTTGTTTTTTCTCTTCTAGACGTTTGCATGATGATTTGAATGCTAAATGTCAAGATGAGAAAGTGTTAAACACAAAAATTTTTGAATTAGAAAGGAAAAATGTTGTTCTTCAAACAGAAAATAAAGAAGTAAGTTATTGTGTCTATCATATGGAATAATAGCCATTTATTTATGCAAATATTCCTAGGCTCAACGAAAACATGAAATGGAAATAGAAAATCGTCGTGCACTCGAAATCAGTTTGGAAGAATCACAACGGCAATTTGAAAATGAACGATATGGAAAAAATCAAATGGTCAATACAAATCGTGAATGGACAGAAAAAATTACAAATCTAGAGAGACAGGTAACATGAATGAACTTTGTAGTGTTGATTAGTCTAAATCATTTCTGAACGTTTTACTAACTCTTGTATATGGTTGCTGAGAAATGTCTGAGCGTCCGAAAAAAATTTGCTTCTATTCATATAACAGAAGATAAAAACGAGAAGTTTATTGAACTATTATGTTATGGTACTATGTTTCCTTAAAGCTAAACGAATCAAATGAAAAATTGCGAACAGAAACTGATATTGGTATTCGTCTAAAGAAACAATATCAAGAATTACAAAAGAGTTATTCACAAATCGAACGTACACAAACTGATTTACACGAGAAATATCAAGAGTTAATTGCAATTAAACTAAAATTGGAAAAAGATTCGCTGAATCAACAAACAACAATTGAACAAGAAAAAAATGCAAAATATATGGCACTTGATAAAATACATGAACTTGAAGGTTGTATGGAAGTGATAAATACTAGTTGAAACTGAAAATTTTTCAATTTTATTTTTATTTTTTTTAGAAAAATGTAATTCAATGACAATTGAAATTGGAAAATATAAAGAAAAGGATTCATCACAAACAGCACAAATAGATGAATTTCGACAAACAACAGCTGCTATAGAACGAGTATGGGATAGTTTAATTATTAAATGTCTATTAAATGATGTCTTTTTTATTTATAGGAAAAGCTTAATTTACAATTTGAAATGGAGACGATGAGAACAAAATTGATCCAAGAAGAGACGTCACAAAAAAAACTCCACGAACAATTAGGTGTTGAAAAGTTAAAACGTCCTGTGATGCATGTAGATGATGGTAATCATGATACGATTAAAGGTAAACAAGTATGGATACGAATCGAGACGTCTTTTAACTGAATATTTTATTATAGAACTTGAAAAGAAATTGGATTTTGAGCGTTTGTCTGTCAAGAAAGTCAATGAAGACTTTATTCAAACTCAGAAAAATTTACGTATGTTAGAAATTGATTATAAACAGATAGTTCAAAATTATAATCAATTATCGAATGATTGTCAAATATTAAAACAATCGTATGATCAATTATATGAACAGAATGAAATCGATCATCAACGTCGACAACAATACGATAAAGAATCTAAACAATTACAGCAAACTTTACAATTGTATATTCAAAAAGAAAAACAGTATCAATCTGAAATAATACAAATAAGAAAAGAAAATGAACGATTATTAGGGGAACAAAAACGAGCGTGGGATGAATATGAGTTGATGAAAAATAAACTGATTGATTATGAAGAACAATTTGAAGGTAATTAAAATGAGTATATTACTAAATAGATGTATAAAAAATCTGTCGTTCATTTAGTGGAAAGTAAATTTTCCGTATTATATCGGACACAAATGAACGAATTAAAAGATGAAATCAATGAATTAAACGACAAAAGTAAACAACTTTATAATGAAAAGAAGAATATTGAGGAAGAAAGGTAAAAAAATTAGATTATGTTATTATCACAGTTTATTTTCTAATAACTGCTTAATGACACTTTCCTTTATCCTTATAGAGATAATTTATTAAAACAATTGGAATTAACAAATGTCAAGTTAAAAACGGAAAGTTTAAATTTAAATTTACTTCAAGAACAATGTGCTGAATTTGAAAAAGAGAAAAATATTATGATTATTGAAGTAGAAGCACTTCATACAGATTTCAATGCCAGATTAGGTGTACTCGATTCAGAAATCAACACAGTAAATCATTTAACATTGTTGTATTTGTCTAATGATAAACAGATAATTATTTTAGTTTCGTGATATGTATAATAAAGGACAACATGAACTTGAACAATCAATTAAAGATCGAGAGAATCTAAATTCAAAATTTAAAACCGCTATTGATCGTATGCTAATATTTTACTATCTTAATCGACTATTTAATAGGTTTTGTGTTTTTCTCTTATAGAAGTACATGATTTAGAACATCAAGTAATTGAATTAAGAAAAAAAGTTCAAGATGAAAAAACAAAAACAGAAGCTGTAAGTGTAGTCAAACATTTTAACGTACGTTCAAGACAATATTTTCTCTCACAGATAATTATAAGACCAGAACAGATACAAAATTTTTTAATACAATTGATATTTTTCATTACACAAGGGTATTAAGACAATTTGCGTTGATTTTGCTAAATATTTTATTATTCCCTAAAATTTGAACTCGTACAAAGATCATCATTATTGTAGTTTGTTTTGTAAAAAGTGCTAAAACATGATTTTATTAGTACGAGAATCTATTTCGCTATGAATAATTTTTGGTTTCTGCTCCTTTTTTTGTGTGATTATTATATTGACTTTTTAATCGAATATTCGCTTTATATCTTAGGCTGTGAAAAAACTACAAGAAATTGTTACAAATCCCTTGCAAAAGAATCCATTTTTACCAAATCCTAAAGCTGGCCGTCGACAAGATCGTGATCACAATGAACGAAATCATGCCAGACGTCTTGAACAAGAAATGCAAGCGGTGAGTATACGTTTATTTCGTACAATTATAAACATTCTTTTTTTTGACTTTTTTTGTAATTTATAGGAACGTAACAAATATAAAAAATTACAAAGTGAGAAAGAAGAAGAAATATCAGTATTGAATGATGATATAACAAAACTGAAACGTGAATTGGATTTGCGACGTGATGATATAGAAAAATTAAAACGACAATTAGAATTACGTGGCAGTATTGATAATGTGTCATTAACAAGTGAAGAATTTGAAGATGAAACAAAAGGTTTCGTAGTTTACATGGTTTAGTAAAACATTCAACTGTAACAGATATTTATTTGCTTTTAGATCGATTGGAAAGTTGGGTTCAGATACCAACAAGAAACATTCGTCGTGGTGGTTGGAAACGACAATTTGCTGTTATTGCTAAAAATAAGTTGTTGCTTTATAATTCAGAAAAAGATCAACAAGCTGCACTTTCAATTGATATGGAGTAAGTAGTCTAATTATTCTGTGACACAATTATCACTATGTATATTTTATAAATAATTTTTTTTCTTCAGAAAATTATATCATGTACGCGCTGTTACACAAGGTAATTATTGCTTTTCTTCATAATTTGTGCTAATTATAAAAATTTTGATGTATGTTTAAAATTCAGGTGATGTAATTCGCGTTGATGCAAATCTTATTCCAAAAATATTTCAAGTACTTTATGATAGTGAAGGACAGACATTGCTTAATTCGACTTCAATATCAGGCTCAAATGCACCGTCACAGGTTTGTTTTGTCTCTTTACACATTATTCTATATATATTTTATTTTTACGTTATTGCTCTCAAATAGGATCAAATTCGTGGTGGTAGTGGTGAAAGTATTGAATATAAAGGACATAATTTTGTTGTTGTTGCCTATCGTATGCCCACAAATTGTGAAACATGTAATCGTCCATGTTACCATTTAATTAGTCCACCACCTTGTCTAGAATGTACAAGGTGTCATGTTCGATGTCATAAACAACATTATGATGATAAAGAAGAATTTATTCAACCTTGTCGAGGTAATACAATTATCTTCTTCTTACATCTGATTTCAGAAATATTCATAGTTATTTTTTATTTTTTTAGTAAACGACAAGTTATCCGTAAAAGAACTTTTAGTTATGTGTTCTTCAGAAGGAGAACAAAAACTATGGATCACAAAATTAAGCAGAAAAATACCTCGTCGTGGTATCTCCTCACATGATCAATCAGGTTCTTCCAGGTACTTTACCATTTATTTTTCTTCTTAAATTAATTTCTATATGCATATGCAGACAAACGAGAGAAAGAGCCTATCTTTAGGAGGAGACATTGTGCATTTTCCTATATGCAAGCGACATTCGTTTAATAATATTTATGAATAGTCGGTAATTTTCAGCTCTATTAGAATAAGAATTTTCTATTGGATTTTCAGAAGAATACTTAGTCGATTGTGTCGTTTTTAGTGATTCCAATATGATTTGCATATACCGATTTTAAATTTTTATTGTGTTCGACACTGACGTTCGACAATAAAAATAAAGTAGCGTGTATACATGATTAAAAATTAAATGCAGTGAATTCTTTTTGCATAGTAAAATACTGTGATTTTTAAGTATTCAAAATCCTTGGTATCAGACGCTCTACTGTTAGTTAGTGTGTGCTAATCGCTTGACTATTCTGCTACAACTAGAAATAAAATTTTGAGATGATTTGCTAAATTTTGACTTGTTCGTTTTAATTCAACAACTGTACTAGGTTGAGCAAAACGTTCGCGGTCATTTGCAAAAAATTATAACTTGGTTTGGATTTGTTTCCGAGACTCGATGCTTTTTTTAAAAGATGCACGGTGAAATACTCTACAAAATCATACCTAAACTATAATTTCAGAACTTCAATGAAGAAAACTAAGCCAAATAGACGAAAGTCGAAAAAAATGTAAACTTTCTAAACTTAAAATTTTTTTCGACTTAACGTTTTTCTTCTGCTAATATTTCAAAGAGAGAACTCAGTTCAAAAGAGAGAACTCAGTTTATGTTTGATACTTTCAAATGTGCTCTTTCTCGTGGTCTGTAAAAAGACATTTTTAGAGCAGATGGTGTGCTCGACAACGAAGTTACAAAAATACATCAAAAGTTGCCAGCCTCACCGTTTCCAATAATGTGCTCAATCAAGAAACGGAAAAGATGATCGAAGATTGATTTTGCAGTTAGATAGAGAAGAGCAATCATTTCTGATCAAAACAAAGCAAATCCGACCGAAAAAGCTTTTATTTTGATGGAGTTATGGGACTTTTATCGAAAGCACTACTATACCCAAAATTTAATAAATGCATGACAACCGCTAGAAAAACGATTATTTTGCTGTGGCTTTTGATGTGAAAAATTTGAAGTGTAGATAAACGATAGAGCGAAATCAGGGTTACAAAACGGCTAATTCACTTTTTCTTACTTTCAAAACATCAACACAAGAAATCATTTTTGAGTTTAGAAAGTTTACATTTTTTTCGACTTTCGTCTATTTGGCTTAGTTTTCTTCATTGAAGGTCTGAAATTATAGTTTAGGTATGATTTTGTAGAATATTTCACCGTGCATCTTTTAAAAAAAGCATCGAGTCTTTGAAACAAATCCAAACCAAGTTATAATTTTTTGCAAATGACCGCGAACGTTTTGTTCAACCTAGTATAAGATTTTGCTTATTTTATCTCTTAACAAGATATTTTTGAGATTGTGTTGAATCAGAACATGATGAAATGTTCACTTCACTACTCATATGTAACTTTATTCTTTATATTTTATTTTGAAGAAAATGAATTTTGCCGAAAAAAGTAACGTGTTGTTTGATACTTGTTTTGTGGATGGTTATTGTTTCATTTATATACTACTATCATCTGTGTTGTCATACATGTCCTTTTAGCATCACCGATTCAAATTTTTTTTTTTATTTGTCTTAAAATGAAAGAACTGAAGTTAAATAAGCTACAGTACTATTCGATGAGATATTTTTCATAATCACAGTTGAAAGTAAACTATGGATATATTATTTATTCTCTTTTTCATTAATGTGCTTTGTTCATATACTGATTAAACTCTATACTTATGATCATTATGTTAATTTATCTGTCATACATGAAAACGCATTTGCTTCTAAATTACTGTTTTGTTGTGTTTGTGTCGACTATTATGCAAATATTTATTTATTAATTTTATCTTACCGTTTATTTTCTAGGACAAGTTCAACATCATTTCGTTCACCTAATACAAGTATCAGTTCCTCAGCATCAAATTTATTTAATCAATCTGGTCAATCATCCAAACAAAAATCATCAACATTACCTGCTCGTCCCAAATAAGTTTAAATCCTAGTATTATTTGTTTTGAATATGTCCTTTAAGTATTATAGTGCCTTGTCAAACATTTTTGTTTCTCTCTTGAAGTAGGATATGAACTGTTTTCTACTTTTCTATATTTTCTATGATTGTTGATCTCGTTGTCATCCTCTCTCTCTCTCTCTCTCTCTCTTTTTCTTCAGTACGCTATCGCTTTCTTGATATTAGACGTTTTAATAATTTGTTTCCATTAGGATAGACTTGTGTTTGTCTTGAAAAAATTATTTTTAATTGGTCTTTCTCATAGAACATAGACACATTATGATTTTATACCGGTCGTTATGTTTTCGTCTGCTTTGTATTATTCAATTTTTGTTTGTTGTTGCTACTATTTTTTTTTCTTCTTTCCACTTTGTACATAATGATAACATAATGCATGATACACTTTCTGCCTTCTCTTTTTTTATATATTTGCAATTTACGTTTATTGATCAGTGTTTCGCTTTTTCTTCCATCTATCTAATTGTCTCATGACTATTTTAAGTCAAAAAAAAAAGAATTCATACAGCAAAATGTTGCTGTTAAGACATGTCTTCCAGTCAGACAGAACTTCTAGAATATGACCGCTTATCTTGTGTGCTGTTTCTTTTTTTATTTTTCTCAATATCCAGATTTTGTGTTTATTGTAATTAATCATACGTGTGCTATTCTATTTTTTTTGGTGCTATACGTTTTTTCATTTTGTTTCTATTATTTTTCATTTGTGTTATTATTTCAACCATTGACACCTATCAATTAAAAATTACTATATGTATAGACACACATACACACAAAATCATACTACCTAGTAGTAGTAAGTTCATTATAACTAGATCCTTCACTTCAATCTGTTTGGATTTGTTTCTCTTGTGATTCTCATTAAAACTACTAGAGAATGATTTCTATTTTGTAGAGTCATACCGTTATTGTTTGCTAATATATTGTTCGTCGTAGCATCAGACTTTTCATTACATCTTTGATATTTTTTATTTTCTTACAAAAAAAAATAATTTGATGATAATATCATTCTTTTTTTTTTGTTGTTGTTGTTCTAAGTGAATAATCATGAACGTTTTTTCACTTAATCTTTTTAAGCTTAGAACAAAATTTATTTGTCAGTTTTCTTTTTCTTTCTTTTTCTAAGAAAATATATAGTTTATTTGTTTGACCTTTTTCTTCTTTTTATACTTTGCTGTTAATTGTTTGAAATGAATTTTCAAAAGACAATTCAATCTACTTTATGAAGTTAAAAACTAAAGGATTTTTGCAACATTCAAATAAAATCGAAAATTTTGAGCTGTGCTGCAAATGGACACGTTACGCTCATTTTTGTTATATGTTAGCAAGACGTACAGAGTCGATCAAAAATTTAGTTTATTATTTTTGATTTTGTCAATCACTACAGCTATAAGATCATTTGAAAAAGTCACTGATGAATTTAGATTTGTGTTGGAAAATATCTCTTGAGAAAATGTCAACGATTATTTTTAGTTCTTTAGACTGATGTATACCTGTATGCACAGACAAGACGTAAAAGTTTATGTAATATATTAAGAAAGATGAATAGTGTAACTTGATTCCGCTATTCTTTACTAATTGTCTCAGTGCAGTATAGCAAAACATTTGGAAACTATCATGACTGTGCGAAATATTGAATTTTCCATTGACTGATGTATTTGAATACATTTTACATAACCATTTTAACGGTAAGTTTACCAAAATACGAGAAGTTCTCAATAAACATTTCTAAATTCGTAGTTTGAGAAAAATTCGATCTCCAAAATAGTAGAAGCATCTGCTAAGGAATTCTGACTCTGTTCTTCGAAAAACGCGTAACACTCTAACTAATTAATAATGTATAGACTACGAGTGTGTGTTTATTAGAATTTTATTATCTCAAAAATAAATGAGACTTGTTCTAGTTTTTAAAATGAGAAGTGCGGTTGAATAAAGAAATTTTGCGGACTTTCTGTATTTTGGCAAACTTTTTATCAAAATGATTACGGAAAATGGATGCAAATACACTACTACGTAAGTTCTTTTAATCAAGTTTCATTTTGCACCTACAGACGAAACCTGTTAGACTTGGTTGAGTACAAGTATAGTACAAAGCACAGAATGACGTGTCGTTCTCGTATAATGGTACGCAATGATTATGGATTCAAACAAATTTGTGTTTTTGAGTGCTACATGAAATTTGCTTTTATTTCGAAGCAATATACTTTTCTTGAAATGTTATCAGTTACTTTTTCATTCTTTTAGTTTGAAATACACATCATAAGGCAACAGAAGTAAATTTTAAAAGTTGTCTACATCAGTTGTCTACTTATGGAGCAGTCCTTATTGTCGCACTTTTCAGCTTAATTTTATTCTACATGTACGATTATACGGCAGAAGAAAACTTTCATTAAACACAGAACTACAGTCACAATTATAATCTGTATTCATCTGAGTCTCTACAGAATGATGTCCGTCCGTCTGGTAGGGGTAACAGAAAGTACAAAAGCCGTAGTAACCCAGGAAAACCTCTCTTTAAACTTCAAATTTCATTTTTCTTTCTTATGAAAGAAAAGGCTGAAAGTTTTCACAAAAGATCAAATGTGATGGATTACACACCAAAAGTTTCAGTGCGGCTGGTTACGGTTGATAATGGGGTAAACAGTGGTTTCAAAGATGATGGTAGGATTTTCTCAAACTAACACATAGTATTAAGGCAAGAGCGTCATATCTCGATTTAGCCAAAACATATTCTGAGTATCCGTGATTGTATCGCCGATTGTCTACCTCATTTTGAGAAGGAAATATTCAAACACAAGTGACATTAGAACTGGCAGCACTCATTCTGATATCGATGTCATCATCAAGGCATCTGATACATCCTTGAATTATTGGCTCAACAAAACTTGATCAATATCATTATTAACATCGACTAAAAAGTATTATACACAGATCTAAGATTTGTGAGATTTTATAAGAATGAATCGAGCATTTTCCACATAAGATGCATCATGTAGAAAATTTAATTTTGCTTGACTAGTATCCCATTTTATCCTGCAACGAACAAAGTAAGAAATCTATAGTCTTATCCTTTGGAAGCCTAAGATTGTTGAGTTATGAGATTTTTCTTGAACGTGCAGGAGTTTCGCTATATATAAAAGGCAGAAGGTGAGGTATATTCTAAAAGCATAACTTTTTGCTCATGAAGAAAAATAATTTTTCCATTCTTTTTCTTGAAAAAAAAAATGAGACGCGCTCCCTACCCAATATTTACGCTATTCTGAACGTATGCATGCTCGGTATCCAATATAAAACATGTCTTAGTGTTTTGATTAAAACTCTGAGAATACTTAGCAGACTTCTTATCAATAACTCATTTAATAGAGGAAATATTTGGCAACAAAACAAGATATATCGTCTAGTAAGAGAGTCTATGATTGTGTCAGCAGGTTAAAAATACTGAAACGTGACATAAATTCAAAAAAAGATCGTTCCATTAAAAAAATTTTTGTTTTAAAAATATGAAAGCAGCCAAAAAAGAGATTTTTACTTTCACCACTGATCTTCCTGTACAAGGCGAGTTCAGAATGCATGGAAAAAGCATGCGGTAAAGTTTTTTCAAAGATTCACAAGATATCGTAGAACTAATAAAACAAAAAAACTTAACATTTAATGCAGTTTAAATTATTATTTAAATTAATCATTTACTCCATTCTAAGACATAAAGAAATTTACTCCACTGTAAGACATAAACATATGTTTAAAAATTATATCTCATTTCACAATAGTAGTATATTTCATCGACAGTTTCATCACTTCTCGTTGCTATTCTAATATTTTTTCAAATCAGCTTAAAATAAGACATACGTTCTGCCCGATATTGCGAACTTTCATCGAAATAAATTACTCAAAATATATTTGATCAAAATAGAACTTTTATTAAAATTAAAATTATTTAGATGAAATAGTTTCGATGAAAGTTCTTTGGAGTACTCTGCTGTGCACATTTTGTGACCTATTCCTGATCTGAAGGCAAGATCGACTTGAACATCTCTACAGTCAGTATTGTCACTATTTTCACAGGCTACATCTATTTGAATTTAATTAAATTCAAAGTAAAAAAATTTCATTAGTATTTTTCGATATCTGTGTACCGTCTCGTGCATGATCGTAATCTAGGGATTCATACCTTCGTCATTAAATAATCAATCTGTTTCAAACTTCCAGAGAAAATATTTAGTTTTTTTTTAATCATTCTTTATGGTCGCCTTAATAACAATTCAAAATGTTATCAAGGTTTTGATGGTTCTCTAATCACCGATCCAGAAGGCCAGATATTTTGAAAATCTCGAAATCTATACAGTATCAGGTCATGAGTCAGCACAGTCGATCATCAATTTATTAAGACACATTTTTTTTATGAAACTATAATTTGTTTAAAAATGGCATTGATATATTGATGAATTCTTTTAACTCTCATTGTACATGTTTTAGTTATTTGAGAGTTTTTTTAATAATTTACACTGGAAAGGTTTCATTCATTGATATTTTTTCCTACAATTTCAAAAATAATGCGAATTGGCTTCCCTAGAAACATATTATATATTCAGTTCAAATCTGCTGAGAGACAGAACAAAATAGTCGGTCAAAACGAATAAACCTTAGCCTAAAATAGTATGCAAAAAAGTTCAAAAGGCGAGGTTGTACTAAGTGCTTTTCAAGCAAATGCGGCCAGACTAAATAAAATTGAACAACGACGTTTAACAAGAGAAATTACTTTTATGAATAAAGATTTACATCAACAATTAGCTAAAATAAGACGTCAAGCACAGACCATGTTGTCACATTATCAAGATGTTGTACGATATGTCAAGCCAAGTAAAACTCAACATTGGAGAATAAATAATGAATGGCAGGGTAAATTTTCTTTACATAAAAAACAAAATTTCAACAGTATTTTCAATATAATTATAATTCTCAATATTGATTCATCTGTGTTTTAGACAAACCATGGTTTAATAGTCGTTCCATGCCAAATTTCAACAACAAACAATTAAGTGAAATTTTTCCTACACAACCGAGTGAACAACAACGTCCATTGCTCATTCTTCTCGATCAATTAAAGCCAAAGGATGAACCACCCCCCATTAAACCAACAGAATTCCTTTGGAATAGACCAAGAACTACACCAACTTTAAATCGACAACACACAGCAGGGAATCCACTTTTATCCATGCTTAGTCAAGCAGCGACAGGTACAACGAAAAATCAATTACAACAAAGTGTATCAACATCTTTACCAACACCGAAAATGGTTCATGGTACACTTGTGATGCAGCAAGGTATTCAAAATTTAGATGCGGCCTATCGAATGGCACTTCAAAATCAAACGGCATATAGCACAGTGGATCCTAAAATTATAGCTGAAAGAAAATTGATGGATAAAGACTTTGCTGGTCAATATCGTGCTTTAGTCGGATATAGATCAGCTTGCATAAGTAAATCGGCTTTAAAATCAGCTAAAAGTACCAGCTAAATGCACTATTTCCTGTGCGAAGAAAGCGCACTTCTAAAAACTTCTTTGTCAAAAGTACTAAAAGAACAAGTTGATGGAAATAAGAAATTTTGTAAACGAAAATTTGATAGAGGATGTACTCATCTACAATCTTCCATCGACTTTCTTCGCAAGTGACAGAATCTATCTCATTGTCTATAGTGCACTGATTTTTTTGCGGCGTTCGATGCTGCTCTCGATCTTTTCTCCCTCTGAAAGTATAATCAGTTACGTAAAAACTGTGCTTTCTCAAAAAAATGAAGAATTTAAGAGACAGAGATCTCGAGGTATTGAACTGAAGTTTTGATCGTTCTGAGGTATTACATTCTGATTCAGCCATCAGATCTAGCTGAAAATTAGACTTTACATCTAGTTTTTGATACTGAATGCGGATAACGCTATACTATCAACACTCCATGTGCTTTTTTTACCGTTCTTGTAGCACCGTCTGAAATGTCATTATCTGATCTTTTAAATTTAAAAATAAATCTGTTCGCATCCAGTATAAAAGCTTAAAAATGTCCTACCTTTTCTTAAAATATTGTATACATCAATCGACAACCATCTCAGTCTGAAAAGCTGAGTCAACTATGCAGTTTTATCTGGGCTGAATCAGAGTTGGAATCGGCTCCGAGAAAAGTATAAAACTTACTTTCCACAAAAAGCTTTTTCTTCTCTTTTGCTTCTTACTGATTCAGCACTGAACATCATTCCAATGCTATCAAGACAGACTCAAGTAACCACATGTTTTCGTCTATTTGGCTTAATGGTGATAGTATCGTCCTACCCAAGGCAATACTGTTCTTAAATATTTATAATATTAGTATATCGATATTTATCTAATTTTCCTATTCAAAATTATAACATGAAACTTTTTCTTCTAATAACAGATTCAGAGTAGAGATGTGCAGGGCGCACTACCCTGTACAGGGTAGGGTAGGGATAGGGCTTCAAAGTCACAGAGTAGGGTAGGCCCAGGGCTTCGTCTAAAAAAGATATATCGTCGGTACAATATTGAGGTCGGTTGCTAGCGACAGTTATTTTAAACTCTTTATTTTATCGGATGCAAGACACCCATTTTTGGTGCAATTGGCAATATATAAGAACAACAACAAAGACTGGACGAAGAAACGATCGATGACATTACGTTGCTACGAAATTTTAAAAAAGAATTTTTATCAATATGATTCATTTATTTAAAAAAATAAAGAAATAATTGTAAATGAAAAAGTCTCAAATTTTCAAAGGGTAGGATAGGGCCAGGGCTCAAAAACTTTTCACAGGGTAGGGCAATGGCTCCGTAAACAGTTACCCTGCACATCTCTAATTCAGAGCTGAAATATCTCACCGAAATCAGCTCTGAAATTTCGAAAATTGTCTTTTTCAGAAATTTCAGTCCTGATTCCGAGTTATCATCTGTGAATCAGAGGACACATTTTAGTTTCTGACCTGATTCAGTCCTGATAAAACCGATTCAGTTTCTAGCTGATTCAGTTTTTCAGTCCGAGCTAATTTTCGACTAGTGTATTTTGATATAGTTTTTTTTAGATATAGTATAGCCATTCAGTCCCGGATGTCCATAGATGTGGACATTAGTGAACATCTGAAATTGCTATAACAAGATGGTGATGTGGCAAAAAAAAAACGGATTTTTTTCTTAGTGTAAGCTAACATCGCCAGGTAGCGATTGCTAATAAAAAAATTTATTTTATTAAGCTTAAACAAAGGTATAAGAGTTTCAAGTTCAGTTTAGACGATCAGTTGCCGGGGTAAAGGGATAGACTGAAGACGAGTTGGAATCAATATCTCTAGATCTCTGTCTGCTAAATTCTTCATCTTTCAAGAAATTCAGTTTTTATGTAACTGATCAATAAAGATCAAGGGATTTTTATTAAGAAGAAGAGCAGATCGAGATCGACACTGAAAATAGCCGGCAACTGGCGAAAGGTGAAAATGCGAGGAAGACTATCTACAGCGATCTAAAATACGACTTGAAAGATTTCTACGAAAGTGCAGTTACTACCTATTTTCTTACTGTAAAATTTTCGGGAATCCTCAAGCACAAGCATTGATATCAAGGTCGTGTCGATATAACTACTGTCAACATCTATTCATCACTTCTTTACTTTCTGTTTACTTCGCTATCGTAACTTGCAACAATATCAAAGCTGAATAAGAATTTTAAGACTGCACGATTTAAATTTAATTAAATTTTTTTGAAAATTAGAATTAAAATATATTAGTAATTTTGATATTTTGACCTATTGTTTCGGCTATTTCCAATTTATAGGTCACTAAGGTGTCGCTGATTCAAAAATCGAGCAAAAATCTTTTTTTTTGCGATAGTTTATACGGTTGAATAGAGCGCATCGAGTTGATTAAGAATGCGTGTGTGTTTTAAGTTTTAAAAAGGGTTTTTATGGGAGAAAATTTGAAAAAATCCAAAGGATGTAGAAATCTCGAAATACGGTTCAGTTTCAAAAATCTTGAAGTTTTCCTACGTTGTGTTCTTCTAACTTTTTGAAAGTATTATTTTCAGATTCGGCACTAAAACTGAGTATGAATCTGATGTTTGATCGAGGTTGAATTCAAAGGTCTATCCATTCTGGATGTCTTGGACTATTCCTGTAAAAAATTCATAAAAAATTTTGCAAAGTATCCAGTTCTTTTTGTGAACAGATCAAGCCGACCTATTTACTTCGTTAGAACCGCCGAAAGCTTAGCTTGAAAAGTATCATTTGCTTGTTTTTTATACCAACGTTAAGAAAAAAATAAAGTTCACTTAGAGTCGCGGAAATCAGTTGTATTCAGCACACTCGACCCAGAAGATTTTCTATTTTCAACGAAGGGTACTGTCAAAAGTTTAGGAAAAATTTTCAATCAACATGGTGAAAACTTCCATGGGACAATTATTAGTTTCTAAATTTTTCCTAAGCTTTTGAAGTCATAGTCGATAACTGAGTCGAATGATATACCTTTTTTTCTATCCGGCCACTTTATGTTTTTTTGTCGAAAAACTACCGAGATTTTCACCAAAAAAGTGAAAATGTATACAAAAAATGTATTTTAATTTTAATTTTCAAAAAAAGTTAATTAAAATTAAATCGTGCTGCTCGCAACAGTCTTAAAATTCTTATTCTTAATTTTGGCCTTCACAATGGTTCAAGTTTATTTTAAAAAAAAGCAAACATGATAATCAAAATACATTTTTTTTCTATCAATTTCTAGTATAAATTTTATACAATTTTTGAACATCGGCATACGCATTTTACGAGAATATTCAAGATAAACACAAAAACTAATGCTAACTATATACAAATACCAAAAATATATGAAAAGGAAATAAGGAGGAAACTTTCCTCAGAATGAATCAATTTCTTGTGCCATTATTAGGATAAGCACATCACATTTTTCGAGAAAAAGAAAATGAGTCGTAGAAAAAAGGAAGTGGTACAAACGACGAAAACAACGAAAAATAGTTAAAACAAGATTTTATCCTGTTTAATAAAAAAATATGTTTTAAAATAACTAATCAACGGTATACAGACACACACCTAGAGAAATGTAAAACATAAAACAGCAAAATTTTCGTAAAAACAACAGTTTTGTGTCTTTTTTGCACATAAACACACCGGCTAATATCTTTCACCGTCATACATAAATACTATTTACAAACATTCTCAAATAGTGCGAAGAAACACTAAGTAATCACATGTTCATTGAAACTATACCATGTAATGGTAACACTGTTTTACACTATGTACAGAAGTAACAAAGAAAGACAATAGAATTGTTAACAAAGAATAAACAAAATTTGACAATTCAAGTATATACAACTAACTAATTAGAAAAAAGATTTTAAAAAAGATTTTCATAGAAAAACATGACAACCTTGAATTCAAAGACAAAAATCGAAACTAGACACGCACAACCGAAAAATGTATCTTATACAGAGAGAGTGTAATTGATTTCAATATAAAATATAACTTGATAATTCTTCTGGTTTTAATGCAAGTTCAGGAAACATAACAAAATTCCATATTGGATACAAACTATTATTATCATTTGGTGACCAATCTATAAATTGATAAAAACTGTTTGACGAACAGCAAGATAATGAAGATGCAGGTGACATGGGTAAGGATGATGAGACAGTTGTTGATGTTGTTGTTGATGGAGACGAAGGTGGAGTTGTTAAGTCACAAGATGTATTAAGCAGTACACAATATTTAGCTAAAATAGAAGAGAGAAGAAATAGGTTTCAAACGCTTTGGTCTTCATGTTACAACGCTTGGGCATAAAATAAATTGCACTCCATTGTTTTTTGAATAATTTTTTATAGGAGTGAGGTAGAGACTTGCAGTTTTCACCACTATGTAGAGACGATCAGAAGAGAGGTACCTATGAAAAAATAAAGTTGCTGAGATTACCTGCAGGTGGTGTGCCTGGTAAATATTTACAAGAAGTCGTTCCTCTTTGACTTCCTCTAGAGACCTCTATGTTTAAAACATTAAAACAAACGTATAAAGCCTAGGATGTCCTCTGCCGATCTGTGTAAGTTCGTTCTTTCCAGGTTCTATGGTTCCTGGGTGCAGTGATTTATCTAGTGTGTAGGCCATGTGTGCGGCGCCCATCCGAATTTTCGCTTCGCCCTTCCGAAAATCAATAGGTGATTTCGTTTTAGCAAAAGTTCTTTTAGCCAACAGCCCCTCCAAAAATTTCAACCGCCCATCCGAAAAACGAAACCTAGATAAAACACTGCCTGGGTGGCAGGCATTTTACGGAGGCCTACCTGTCTCAGTCCTATTAGTTTCGGTAAATTATAGAAGCTAGAGAGGTCGGACTTGCGCAGATCGACAGAGAACATCCTAGGCTTTATACGTTTGTTTTAATGTTTTAAACATAAAGGTCTCAACAGCGAGATAAAGATTTGCCAGGCACACCACCTGCACCATTCCTATCAAAAATTATCCAAAAAACAATGGAGTGCAATTCATTTTGAAACAGATAGTAATAATAGTTACAAGTAAAAAATAGAAGGAATGGGGGATAGCGGTTTTGCATAACTGTTCCTTATTTCCTTCTTACAATGTGCCCATAAACGGAAAACTTACAAATCTGAATTTTTTGTATGGATTTTTCCATCGATTTTCTAGTTCTCGGTTTTGAATGTGCGTTGTCAGTTTGAAAACGTAGTATACGATTAACACAGTCTAGAGGAAAAGTAGAAATCCATTTATGTATTAAAAGTACATAAAAATACTCCACTTACTTTTTCTTCCTGAAGCTGATATTTGTCTTGGTGGTGATGATAACGGCTTTTCTGGTAATGTGTCACTCTGTGCAAATTCTACTTTCATTGGACGATTTTTTAAACTTGTACCCTGTGTTGCATGTAAAGCAACTGATGCATCTTCGACACGATCATAACGAACGAAACCATAACTCTCATGAAATTTTGCACATTCAATTATTTTTCCATATCGTCCAAATACGTTTAGTAAATCATCTTGATCAATTCGTCTTGCTAAATTTCCAACAAATAATTTTTTGGATTCCATTGACTAATAATTTTTAAATTCTGAAGTTGAAAGAGTAATCTTCGAACTGAATTCTGCAACAGCTCCAGTCATTTTGATAACAAATGTGCAAGAAAGTAGTAGCCTTAGTTTACTACCCTCTTATAAAAGGTTTTTAACTCTTTCGTTACGGGGTCCGTATATATACGTTTTGAGCTTTTGCTCAGATTACGGGTGTACCTTTCCTCTTGGTCAGGCCATAAGAGTGTTCTCTCTTTCTCTCATGTTGTCTATGTCTCATGTTGTATCACAACGTCATCGTGTAGCACCACAATGTATGTATACATCTTCCTTGGCGGCTCTTTTTTGAAAAAATCAAATTTTTTGTCATTTTTCCAAAAAAGAAACCGTAACGAAAGGATTAATTCGAGAAAATTTCTACAGCTGTATCTATAATTAGAGCTTATTCAGCAAAACTTTCTGCTTCAGCGTTATTTCTCGTTGCCTCGTAAAAAATACAGCCTGTTCAAGATCTTGCCGCACATATTCACCTAGCTAAGCCTTTTGAAAAATGCCACCGCTTAAAATTTTCAGTATATATATGACTTTTCACTAACTGTACTGTTTCAAAGATGTAGCATGATCTCAACTCTCTTTCCGATTTGAACAAGTCAGTTTAAGATTACTGTAACCAAAACTGTAACAGATTCAACTTTTAAGTATTATTAATTTTTCTCTTAAGTCTTGTGTACGTGTACATAAATAAACTACAGAATTATAGTAACTGTTAGGAATAAAGATCATTTTCACTTACGACTTTTGTACCTATGAGTGAAAGATTGTGCTTTAAATTATTCCGACAGAGACAGTTACTGATTCTTTTTTATGCTTGACATAGGCTAGTTTAAGTTGTAAGAACACAAATAACGTGTTTCGTTTGTTTCTTTTTTTCCAAAATTTCACACAGAAGTCGAAAACAAACTACTTAATATAACTGAAAAAGCGAAAAATACTTTTTTGATTGGTTTATTTGAAAATAGATCAAGAACGTTAAATTTATCGCTACAGTTTTGTCAATTCATCAATACAAAGGGTGCTAAAAAAGAACTCGTAAAAGTGACTTAGCCTCTGCATGGACAGAGACAGAAGATGTAGAGATGTTGACAGAGAAAAGTTTTCTCTGTTAAATAAAACTTCTGTTCAATACAAAAAAGAAATAACCACTTTCTGAAAATTCATATTTTGACATTCATATAAACGAAGACGGAAATTTTCCGTACTTAAACGTTTAGAATCAAATACTTCTCTCCGATTTGAAGATTCTTTACAATCAGTTTCATATTATTATTTATTAAACAGAGAAATATCGAGAATGTATCAATCACAATCATGACCAGATACGTACGCTGGCGAGAGCGGAAAATTTCTGGGTAATCACACGCCGACGCCGCCCACTGAAATAATTGGCATTTGACAGAATTGAAAAAACACCTCGTGTCTTGTAATTACAAAACGTCATATCCACCTTTTCCGTTGTTCCCTCAATCGCATTGCAGTCTTAAACATTCCTATGAGGTTTTTTCTTTGGTTGATCGGCTAATCGATCCGTCACAGCTCATGAAGATGGTAGAGAAAACTGCGATTTCATGGTACACAATCGCGATTGAATTGCAATGAAATCGTAGTTTTGATCGCAGTCGCCATGAGCTGTGACGGATCGATTAGCCGATCAACCAAAAAAAACCTCATGAGTTATTTTCTTGTAAGTTGCGACAAATGGCTGGACAGATAATGACAGCTAATAATAATAACTTTGACGAAGAAAAACGGTTCGCCGCTGGCTTCGAAATTTTCAGTCTTACACCGCTCGCCCTCGCCGAATGGAAAGCTTTGCGCTGCCGAAAACATTTTGAGGTTTGGCACCGCCGACCAGGTAAAATTCAAACACCGCCGAACACTTTTCGACGGCGCACATGTCTGATCATGATCACGGAAAATCCACTACGACGTCAAAACAGGACCCTTTATGAATTATTGCCTTTCCTCAGAGAAAGTTGCGTTATTTATCTAGGCGTTTTTATCTGCCTCTCATCACACGCTCTGATCTTCCTGGCTGAATATCGAAAAATTCAATTTTGTATTGAAGAGTGAGTCAAATTCTGCTCGTTCTATTTTCCAATCTGTATGTGAGTTCACTGAAAATCTCACGGGATGTTGCGTAATTTCTTTTATGCGAGTTCCAATGAGAACCCTGCCACAAGAGCAATTCAACGTTTTGTATTGCCGAATCACAAAGTGTGTAGAAAACACCTATTTTGCGAATTTTTTTTCCAAGTTTTAAAGTCATATTACAAGAAATAAATAAAGACAAGTGATAGATAAAGTTTGTGTAAGAATCAGGGAAGAGTGCTTTCTTAGATTCAACCCAGTCGATAATATATTGCCAGACGTCTAAGAAAATTTATTTTCCTATTGAGATCTTTTTCCGCGATTTTGTTCGAAAATGTTTTTCAAATTTTTGACAATGCTTCTTGCTAAAAATAGAAAATTTTCGAGATTATCGACTATACTACGACGGAAAATACACTTTTTCACAATTCTACTGAACTTTACTTTTTCTTTATGTTGATAAATTTTGTGTAGAGATGTGTGTGGCTAAGGTTTTCTGGTCACGGTAACGGTGGTCACTAGAAATTTTTTTCAAAAACTTTACGTGGTTTTTTCTCAGATTCAGAAGTATTAGCGCACAGTCGTCATTCGCTGTTAAGTGTTTGTGAGAGAAAAAATAATTATTACACCTGAAATTAGTGAAAGAGCTCAACAAAAAATAATAAAGAAGCTTTCATCAGTTTTTTCTACTTTAAGTTATCGTAACCATTAATTTTTTACATGGTCACGGTGACAGTCACGCACATCTCGTGTTTCGTCACGTTATTTTCTACCCAATGTCGGAAGTAATTTTTAGAAAACGTTTATCTTTCATCATCACGTTTATCTTTCGCCAAGAACAGCCATAGATTTCATTCGTAAAAATGAATTGAGTTTTTATGTATTTGCACATGACAATCGATCCTTTTGTCGGCGGTAACGTATTGGATTTTAAAACGGTCAGCAGTGTAAAGTTTTAAATAGGTGATTACATGAAGTTTTTTCAAATCATTTATTTTATTATATCAAGCTAATCAAATATTTTGATGTATGAATCAATTTTTAAAAGCGATACATCAAATTCAGGCATCATTATGGATTTTTTTGACTAAAAATATGTTTTTTTATGTACTTTATATTATTAAGTTTTTTTATTTTCTGGGTGGGGAAAAAGGGCGGAGAATTTGCTTGATGGTGGCAGGGATACGGTTAACGTATCTATATCTGTTGAATTAGTGTACGTGTATGAGATCGAAAATGACACTTTTCGATATAATAAACACAACAAATGCTCTCAGCAATAAAGACATAGCAAATTAAACCTTTTGTTCGTTGGCTTCTCATTCTTCATGATAGTTAATAAAGAATTGTGGTAGTGCTTTTGTAATTATAGACTATCGCTTCTGAGAAAAAACATGTTATTTTCTAAGAACAATATAATTCAAAATACTTTTTCGTACTCAATATAATAACAAATTCTCTTCCATAATTATCCTACATCCGGGGCTTTTATTCTGCTGCAAGTGTTTATTTCTAGACCAATACACACTTATTTGATTGACTTTCTAATATAAACTTAATACAGAACAAACACCATACATAAACTCTTGCACACATTATTTATAAATGTAAGTTTGGCAATTAGTTTGTCCGCCTAGATACCAGAAGACACGCTCATCGGCTTGACGACATCGGATAAAAAAAAAAAGGAAAAGGAAATTCATTATAAATTTAATAGAAAAAGATCCATTTTACCCAATAAAATCAACCCTCTCCATGAACTTTCCTCGAACATATTAACACTTTCTCAAGGTAAAAAGTCAGTTATCATACAGACACACTGTTGTATTGATTTATTAACGATTTCTTGGTTCAGCTCTAAAAAAATTTATCTAGAAATTCGTAATTTTATGCGATTCTAATTTGAGTTGAAAAATTAAAATTTTCAGTTGACAAAACATAACATTTGTGAAGGAATTGAAAAGGATTTTTTCAATCCCTATAAACTGATGACATCAATGGCGATACTTTTAAAAAAATGAACACTATCAATGACGATCAACTCTTTCAGCAAGAGTGCATTAAAAACAGTTCAGCAGTCAACAGATTGATGATTTCTCTGAAAAAAACAGTGAATAGACAATAGTCATAGTTATGACAGATAGTGCAGCCTGTATGAAATTGCTCTCAGCTTTAGTTCAGTCCCGGTTTAAGTTAATAAGCTCCAACTTTGACTAATATAAGTAACGTTTTATGCAGAATCAAAAAATATTGAAGCTAACTGGTTTTTTTTACGCCCAACCCATGTAAATTCACCTATTCATGAATTAACTGGAAAATCAAACGAGCATTTGAATGATACTATTATCGAAACCAAAATACAAGAGCAGTTCTTTGAATAACTGTTGAACGAAAGTAGATGAAGACTCACTGTTTTCACTATTCGATAGCCAAGACTTAAGAGCATCTTTTCGTAAGCAGAAAATATTCCGAGATTTTTTCA
>CAJNOQ010000365.1:0-53421 GCA_905250885.1 Didymodactylos carnosus | reverse complement strand
ACCTGTTCGCATCGACTTAGAAAATTAAAAATACATTTCCTGGCTCAGAATTTGATGCTCTTTCGAATGAGATAGGTCTCGACTAATGCGCCAGACTTCGCTGTAAAGTCCGGTATACATCCCGTGGGAATCACCCGATGCAGAATTCAACGGACTACAGAATAAGGTATAGACGTATTTTTTCTAGAGATAAAATTGTTCCAACACTAATAACAGTAGATCTTACAGAAATTGAAAAAAAACTCGATGGTAATTCTCGACTTCTTTCTGCTGATCTTGAAAATTTTATCAATAAATGAATGAAAATTTCATCTCCTACCTTACTCGCAACATCTAAACGGCTCGTCGTTGCAAGAGCCGCTAATAATTATCATGACGTCGTGATTTCTGTATATTTTTTTATAAATTATACATATACCTTGTACATGTTGTTGAAAAACGTCAAAAAGATATAACTAAATATCTTTTTGACCTTTTTTAACAAAATATACTTGCTAAACTTTCCAGGCACAAGTTTTATTGCAAATTAAAATTACTTTTTTGTTAATTTAATACCCGATGTGAAAGTAGCTTATTTAAGCAACCTTGGTATTATCGAGCGGAAAGAACAACTGTTATATACATGTCTCGGTAATCAAACATTCTTCGTATACACGCGACATCTCTTAGGATTTTCTTCGATCCTTATAGATAATTTTTGTTCTCTTTGGAAATAAACAAACGATCAGATTGTATCTCATGTACTACAAAAATGTCTCATGATAGTTCACTTTTCCAGAGAAGAATAAAGAGTAGAGGTATAGAGCATGTGTAATGTCTGCTTTTGTACCTTGTATACATATTATATAAAAAGTGGATCAGAGAACGTTTAGTTATCTTATCTACTGTTTTTGATGCAACACAACAACTGGATGAACTTTAGTAAAAAGGCATATCACCGGAAAAAAAATAAAGTTGGTTTTGAGTTGTTGAAAAGTGTTTTTTGGTATTCAGTACACTCGATAACCTGGAAGATTTTCTATTTTACTTCCTAAACTTTAGGAAAAATTTTCAAACTAATATTATTTTTTCATGGAAATTTTTCTGCGCCATTTTGTTTAAAAATTTTCCTAAACTTTTGGAAGTATCGATCACTTTTCTCGTAGCCAAACCCAAGCCTCCTTCGGTCAGTCTTTGCTTGTATTATGGTACACATGCATAATACTTTTTTGTGGTGTCGTTACATGTGTGTGTTTAAATAAAAGTAGTGATCGATTGACATTATGTTATCATTACTTTGCTATTAACAAAGTGGCGCTCTTTATTCAGTTTATTATTAAAATTAATTTTCTAGTCACTAAATTTTGGTGAACTCCGCAAGTTTAGTTGCGGAGACTAACACACTTGTCAATTGTGTGTTAGTTGTCTTCTTCATAACTGCATTAACCGGTAGCTTCTATTGCTCTTCCTTTCTGATTTAGTCGTTCATAGAAGTATCTGACGGACATTTTTCTATTTTTTGTAGACAGATGGAATGCAAAAGCTTTTTGTATGACTAAAGTCACGGAGAAACAGTACACATGGAGAAACTTTCTCCATGTGTATTTTTCTCTTGTGTTCTTCTAAGCGAAAACATTGCACGTCAAAATTGCTGTTACCTGCTTGGTTTTTTAGATCTCTCATTTGTTTTCGTAAATCAGGACTTTGATTTTTGTTTCTATTTTTAGAACATATTCATTTTTCTTGAATAACAATAATCCACAACTACAAAGATGCCCGTATATAGCCGTTCACCGTCTCCTAGAGATGGAGATCGTTCTCGTTCACGGTCAAACGATCGTTTTCGTGAAGATGAACCATTTCGTTTACATTTTGCTGATTTATCACCGAATGTTACGAAACGTGATCTCGAAAAAGCTGTAGAAAAATATGGCCCAGTTTCGGATGTCTGGCATGCTCAAGCGTCATGTTTTGCATTCATCGTTGTCAAATATCGTGAAGATGGGCAACGAGCGATTGATGAATTAGATGGAAGGTAAGACAAATTATCTCCCATATTCTGCTGTATTATTAAATTTCTCTTCTAGATTTATTGGTGGAAGTCGTGTTCGAGTATCATGGGCAAGACCAAGAACGAGAGGAGGCAAAAGAAGATGGGATCCAAATATGTAAGTTCATATATGCAAATCTTCAGCAGATTAAATTTGTAAAAAATTTTCATATAGGCGTTGTTATCAATGTGGACAAAAAGGACATTTTAGCCGAGATTGTAATGATTTTTGGTCACAAAAGAAAAGTAGAAATGGTGGTGGATACAGTGGAAATGGACGACGATCGAGGTAAGTTGTATCTAAAAAATAAGACAAATAAAAAGTGCACTGAATTTTTTTGCTTCACGTGTTTGAAAAACTGAAAAAGCAATCTCTCTCCTTCCCCATAGGTTTTTCTTCATTATTTATTTTTCCTTCTCTCTCTTAAACTTCAGATTATGGATGATTGTAATTATCCAAATGACATAAGGCACACATACACACGTATATGTTGGATTTTAATGGTGCTCTGAGTAGCAGCAGCAGCAGGTTGAGCCGTGTGTATATTCTCAGTTAGAGATATGGTTTTTGGACATACAATATGGAGCGTTTAGGAACTAACACATACAATTTGTTCGCTCTCTTTATCTCTCTTGTGAAAAAGAACTCAGTTTGGTTAAAAAAAAAAGAAAAGAAAGAAAGGCACACTTGCTTTATTCATTGGGGCTTTGGATTCGTTATTTGGACGCGTGCGTTGTTGTTTTGTCTGGTCTGGATTGATGGTTCCGTGATTAGTAAAGGTAACATATAAAAAATACCCTTGAACAGTAGCAGAAAGGATCATGGGTTTTAATTTTAAGTCATTTAGTTCGTGTATTTTAACTCGTTTGAGCATATATTTATCTGTTTTTTAGATCACGTTCAAATCGACGCGATCGTTCGACATCAAGATCTAGACATCGTAGTTATACAAGAAGTCGGTAAGTAGAAGATTAATATTTTTCTTTTACGTTTCATGTTCTTAGAAAGTATTTTTTATTGTTTATTTTAGTACGCGTTCTGCGTCACCTCGTGGCAAAGTTGTTCGCGAAGATCGTCGTTCAAGGTTGTTCTATTAATATTTATATACAAATTTTTAACCTTTTTTCCATTTTAGTCGTACAAGAAGTCGAACTCCTAGACGTCGGTCACCTGGATATTATACAAGGTATGTATAAATCGTTCATGTCGATTTCAGTTAAAAATGAATTTATTATACTTGTAATACAATTTTCTAATGATTTTGATTTCTTACTCCTTCCGATGAGAATAAATACCCTCTTAATAATGGTTGTTTATTGACTGTCATTCTGTCATTCTGACTTTTTCTCATATGCCTTTTCGTTGATTCTTATTTTTACTCAGAATTCTCCTAAATGAAGAAAGTTTGATTCAAAGTCTAGATAATGGAAACAAAAAATGTACATAATAAACTAGATAACGACCGATTAGTTAGTCGTTGACTAACAATCTAAATGACAATGCACATATTTGTACTTTAAAACTTGCTGAGGAAGATCTTAACCGTACATATTTTTAAATGTCACAATGCGTGTACAATACGTTGTTTGTTTTTTTCATCGTTTAGTCCACCACGTATTCAAAGTCTGAATTAGGAACTGTGTTTCCAAAATTTACTAATGGAATGAATAATCATTTGTATTTGCTCTATGTTGTTTTTCTATGATGATGTCATTAGACGATTATTCAATCAAATTGAAGTGTATATGTATATGACTATTTTATCTTATTTCTCATAAGCCTAATTGGGGATGAAATTGCATGCTTTGTTTCGTTGCTATTCTCCGTAGCGCATAATTCAAAGTTTTTGTTCGCTGTTTTGTCATATTCTGAATATAATAAAGCGCCACTTATCTTATTTTTTATTTTCAGTTTTTTTTTTGTACTTATCAAAGTATCATTGTGTGGATTAAATGTTAAAACTGAGCACGTCTATTTTTTTCTTGGTTTTTTGTAAAACATGTTGATTATCTGTTGTTACAAAACAAAAATAATGTTTCTTAATCTATATATATATATATATGACAAAAGAAAAAAACGTATTCTTCTATTTGTTTTTGTCATGTTAATAAAGAAACAGCGTTAAACTAATCCTGCTTTAAGAAATTTCTTACTACAGCTTTTTATACAATACCAGTGTTGTAAACGATACATAACTATTTGTAAGATTATTTGTGCTTTTGTTTTCAAAAACATTCGTCGATTATTAATAAACTATAATGCTGCTTTTATAATAGATTGTATATTCGATGAAGAACCTTAGAGTAGAGAAAATAATTGAATAGTAGAATCCTATAGTTCGGAGCTCGACAAATGTGACTTTGATACTTCATCTTCTAAACATAACTTATCTAAACGCGTCAGCTAACATATTCTGCACTTTGAGTGTAGTTTTACTGGTATCACATATAGTAATTTGAATGATTGTTCTATATTCCAGACAAAAATAATGCCCCGTTCACGATCACCTACTCCTCGTTCGCCATCACCGTCCGATTATCATTCACGCCATCACAGTAATGATGATAATCATGAAAATAGTCACAATGATCGAGATGATCAATTTCGAATTCACATTGCCGAACTGTCGTCAGCTTGTAAACAAAAAGAAATTGAAAAATCATTTTCAGAATTTGGACAAATACTTGGTGAGTATCAACAATGCAGTATTCAACCTTTGTAATCTGTAGTTTGCGATATTTTTAGAAGTATGGCATGCACAAGCGTCACGTTTTGCATTTGTAGTTTATAAATACAAGCAGGAAGCTCAAAAAGCAGTTGACATTATGGACGGGAGGTAATGAAGCCTAAGTATCCATTTTTGAACAAACAATCACTCCGCGGAAGTTAATCTCTTAAAAATTCACTAAGACGTACACGAAGAGCTATGTTCGACTGTCACTACCTAAAAGCATCAGCTGGTTTCCTTCGAATGTAATTCCTATTTATTATTGAGGTCATTTAATGGTACCAGAATACGTGTTACGTGGGCTCGTGAGTATTCACCTTCCTAAAACCTAAGAAAAGCTTTAGTATCATAGTTTTTCTTTTCAGGTCCTCGTATAAGAAATCGTCCACGAAGATATGATCCAAATATGTCTTGCTATCAATGTGGTCAACGAGGACATTTTAGGTAACAATGCAAAGAGAATACGGTCAATGAAAATCTAGTAAATTTTATTTTTAGCCGTGATTGCGAAGGTTTATCACATGCAAGATCCTCATCACGCCGAAGAGACAATGATAAGACTGCAAGACATAGTAGACGATATAACAGTCGGCAATCAAGGTAAATAAGATTCAAAGAACAAAAACAATCAAATAGAAAATATTATCTGTCCTGTACTCGATAGAAGTGACGTTTGAGTGTGCTTATTTGCCTCTATATCAGTTGTATTTCTTGAATAGCTCACACTCACACACACAGCCTTGACAAATACACAGTGTATGGAAAAATTTAAGAAAGATGAAGGAGAAAATTGTTCTCGCAGTTGGATTTAGACGGTTCTGGTGTTATTTTCCATATGTGGGTTTGGAATAACATATGTGGTATATCCATATGTGGATGTATTGTTTTTGACTACATACCACTATTTGTAGTTAGATGATCGTTTGCTTTGAAAATACATGCATGTGTATGTGGAAGTGTTCGTGTCTGCACGAAAATGGTCTGTTGTTGTTGTGTTTGGATTTATGGCTATAAATATTAATCGTTTGGTAAATGATTATAATTTTAAAATGGTTTAGATCTCGTTCACCAGTACAATCACAACGACGGAATAATAATAATAGCGACGGACAAAGACGATATAATTCAAGGGAACGACCACGAAGCTCACATGATAGAGGATCAAGGTATCATAATAATAATAGGTAAATCGGCGAAGTCAAATTTCTGTCAAATGACAGAAATGGTAGTTTCTAAATCAATAAATCATACATCTCTTACTTTTTCGTTTGTTTAGGTCTTAAATACAACGAATATGGTTGTGATTTTGTTTATATTTTCTCATGATAAATCTAATGATTTGTTAAGGTAAAGTAGATTAGAAAACAATGCTTCATGGAAGCAACTTCTGCAATATTGTTAAAGCATGAACGGTTGCTCCTATTTTAATTAGCAAGATCATGAGATAAATTACATTTATGAACTTTCTTTCGTGTGTAAACTAAAAGCTTTTTCTGACATCCGAAAAAATGACCCAGCTGTCACTAAATGTTGCTAGAGAAGTGTAAAACTGTCTTTTTCTCAATCAACTTCCTTAAAGTGAGCATGAGAATATGTATCTTTGAAAAGTTGTGAGTCAAAGAGCTGTTATGCTTGTGTATTTTTTGAAAACTTCCAAGGACACGTCCATTCTCCGAAGCAGATGGAAGTTTGAAGTTTATTTTTATAGAGAAAATCCTAGGGGAAAATGGATCTCGGAAAATATTAATTTTTTTATATGTATTTTTGCTAGAAGGCTTGCTGCTCCTAGTAAAGATCACGGAAGTTTTCATACTTTTTACTCCACAGGAGCAACGCTGACAAACTTTTCTTTCTTTTCAGTGTGCATCTTGTGAAATAGATCATGGTGCTTATCGTATGTTATTATTTTTAGCCATGTATAAAGACAAAGTGATGAACAAATTTTCCATTTTTCTTTTTATTTTGTTATTTTATCTTATTTTTCTTCTTCTAAATGATCGTAATTAAAGACGTTTAGTCGTGCTAATTATTTAGACATCCAAGACTCACCGTCCATACGGATGTTTTATTATTTTTTTCGCAGTAACTTTTTTGTTATTCTGAATATTTATTTATACATATATTTATTATTACTAGTTTCATGTTCTCTTTTTTTTCAAATCTTTTAATTTTTATCATTAATTTCATGTGATTCTTTTATTACTATTTTTTCTAATTAACGAGGTAAAAACTGTTGTTGTTTTATTAATATGTTCTTATGCTTATTGTGTGCACTATGCATATGTGATTAGATAAAGTTGTTAAAGCAATTTATTTTTGAATTACCTATTTATAATCTTTTTTTTTTATAACTGACAATGAATATTTTTTTTGTAACATTACTGTCTTGGTTTTTTTTTTTCAAATTAAATTCTTACTGGATAATATTTTATAGCTATATTAGAGCTCCGAAGTTTTTAGGTGCACGAAATGAGAGTAGAACTTCGAAAAAAAAAGTATTTCTAGAGTATTGATATATGTCTTGTTGATCAATTTTCAGATCTGAACATGTCGGCCAGTGTAGAAGTAAGTAGTTTTAGATGTATGTTAAGATCAAGAGTCTAAAATTGTGTTACTTTTAGACTAGTGCTATCGCAGATTTTTTTCACAAAAAGTCGGTGTTTGTAACTGGGTAAGAGGATTGATCATTCTTTAAATCTTAGTATTGGGAATTTTTTCGTTTCTTTTCAAAGGGCCACTGGATTTATTGGAAAACAACTTGTGGAAAAATTAATCCGTTCATGTCCAGGTATGACAACATGCTCTACTTTTTTTGTGCTAAGTTTAATATTGCGTTTTTCTTCAAGATATTGAACAAATTTTCATTCTTGTTCGACCAAAACGTGGTCAAGGTGTTGTTGAAAGAGTAAAACAACTATGTGCTGGTCCGGTAAGTTTTCCATCTCGAAACAATATCCATGTTAGAGAATTCGAATAGCAGATCGTGTCAGAAAGTGTTGGATTCTAGTCGGACTTCCGAGTTCCGCGTGTCAGAATTTGACGGAGTCTATTAGAATCTTTCATTAGAATAGAGAGAATCATGTTGGATCTTAGGCGAAATCACTCAGTTTTGCGGAAAATAGCCATAATTGTCGAATAATTTATTCTTTATTAGATAACATACTCTACGTTTCAGTCTCTTATTATAGTCATTTTCAAGAAAACTATACAGTTAGTTACCGAGCAAGAATACAGAATGGCTAGACCTGTCGGTTCTGGAGCTGCGCGAATATATGGTTTACCAAAAATACATAAGGACAATCGTCTACTTCGTCCGATTATTTTATCAACAAAGACTTTCAATTATGGACTTGCTCGGATGCTAGCAAATAGATTATCTCATTTGAGAAATACGTAAAAGATGGTTAAAGATTCATTTAAATTCTCTAGTACTGTCAAAAATTACAATCGGTCGCACCTAGCGTTGAACATGTATTTTTTTAATATCAAGAACCTTTTCACCAAAGTTCCTTTACGATACACAATTGATCTCATTCTCGATAAATTATATGACAAATGTGATAAATGTGATCATCGTAAGCGAAATAAACTTTGTCAAACTTGTATGGATAAACGCAATTTTCTAAATTTACTTAAAATTTCTACCACCTCTACTCATGTCTATTTTAACGGCATATTGTATGAACAAATTGAGGGCGTTTTTATGGATTCACCATTAGGCCCAGTCATTGCAGATATTTTCATGTCACATTTGAAAGAATCACTGGAAAACAATCCAAAAACTCAATAGAATATAGACTGTTAGTCAAAGAATCTCTCGCAAATAATCCTAGCCTCAACAATATTGTCAGATCTGTTCATTTGATTGTCTATCCAGACGGACTCTCTTGAGCAAAAAATGATCATCCTGGTGGTCGATAACACCATTCAGTTACTCAATTTTGTTGCATAGATCCGCCCTGAACTACCTAATCACTCTCACTCGATTATTTCTACTTCATTCACCATTAGTATCTGTTATATCTATCTGTTTCACTCTTTTAAATAAGAAATCTGAATTATAAGAAAAATGTATGTCTAAAAAAATTTCAAACATACAGTAAGGATCGATCACTCGATTGCTTAGAAAATAAACAAAAAGAATTGTTATATACTTATATACGAAACACTTGACTTTTTTCATAATAAAGTTACCTAAAAAAATAAGTAAAAATACTTCATATGATAACCAGCATTTCAAAGACTTTAGACGATGGGGGAGCATGCAAAAATAAAATTGCTGAGTACTCGTGTTGGTTAGTCATTCGCGTTGATTGCACCATGTACTTGACGAGAAAATCAGGTAGAACACGGTGAAATCAGTGTGCCATCTAGCTTCAGAAAAAAAGCTCTTTAGAGGAGACTAACATCATGAACACATCCAAGATCGTGTTAAACAAGGATAAATTACATGCTTTCAAGCGTAAAAACTCAGATTATACATTGAACAAAAGTTTTACTCAAAACCTTCTAATATTATAGAATAATCTCCTGTTTCCCATTGATTCAGGTCGAATTTCGATTGCCGAGTTTTCGTGGATTCAGTCTCTAAGTATTGTCAGATCCTGTAGTCGAAAATAGCTGAATGTTAAGAGATAATCCCGGATTTCGATAGTCGCATCAGGCTGGATATTAGCAGTCGGAAATATGCTGCATTCTGATGGATCCGAACGATCGTTTTTGACTTATCTTGTATCTGTTCAATTGAACTAGTTCTATTTATTTCTAGTTGTTTAATACAATTCGTCAAATTAATCCATCATTTGAAAAGAAAATAATACCAATTCAAGGAGATATTCTCGATCAAAATTTTGGTCTTTCATCAACCGATGAGTATACATTAATTGAACAATGTCACGTTGTATTTCATTCGGCAGCGACAATTCGGTTTCACGAACCATTACGGTAAAGTAGATAAACTTTCTAAAAAGACAAAATGGTTGATAATTATAATTTTTTTCTGCAATAGGCAACTTGCTACACTTTACAGCTCAGCCACCAAGAGATATAAGAGAAAACTTTCTGGTAGGTTTCTCTTACATCTCTTGGTGGCTGAGCTACAAATACAAACGTTCTTGTTACAAGCCGCCTATTCATGTTTTTCTATTGCATTCGAATACTTCTCGCTTCTCAGTTTTATGAAATAAATATCTTTTTTTTCTTTAGATTAGCAATACAAATGAATGTAGCGTCGATTAAAAAATTATTGACGCTATGTCACAAAATGAAAAAACTACAGGTATGACTTGATTCGAATGGCTGAAAGTGGATAGATCATTGGAAGATACTAAATTTTAACAGGAACTTAGCAATTCTCTTATTCTAGGCTATTGTTCATGTATCAACAGCTTATGCTAATTGTAATCGTACTGATTGTGCCGAAGTCATTTATCCACCTCCTATTCAACCGACAAAATTATTAGATGCTTCTGAATGGATGGATGATAGTGTATTCGATGTATTAACAACAAAAATAATTAAAGATCGCCCAAATACTTACACATATACAAAAGCTCTAGCTGAATATGTTATTTCACAAGAAGGAGTACATTTGCCAATTGCCATTATTAGACCATCGATTGTTGGTGCTTCATGGAAGGAACCATTTCCAGTATGTATCGAACAAAAACATAATTTTGTAAGACGATGTAAATATGGGTCTTATAGGGTTGGATTGACAATTATAATGGACCATCTGGTCTTCTTGTATCGGTAATATAATAATATTAACAATGAAAATTATTGTCGTTGAAAATAAGATAAATTACTTTAGATTGGAAAAGGCATGTTACGAGCCATGTTAGGTAACAGTGATGCTCGAGCTGATATTATACCGGTTGATATTGTTGTTAATATGATGTTAGCAATTGCGTGGCATACAGCAATTAAACGTCCGAAGGATATGGTTATTTATCATTGTTGTGCAAATAGACGCAGTTTATCATGGGGTCGAGTTGGTACGTGGTAACAGCAGTTCTATTCTAGAAGAAAAATGGCTATAGAATATTTTTTATATATTATTACTAGTTCAATATGGTCTCGAACATTTGGATACAATTCCATTTGAAAACAGTATCGCATATCCACGTCTAATATTCGACGGTAATAGGTAATAATAAATGCAATCTCAAATGTTTGCACGTATTCTAATTCACTGCCATTTGTTTTCTTCTCTGGTTAGATTTCGTTATTTTTCTCGTCGAATGCTAGAAGAAATATTACCAGCGTTCCTTCTCGACATTTATATACGTTTAATTGGACGAAAGCCTATGTGAGTCAATAATCCAACGTACAAGATTTCTGTTGTAAATTCATCGCTTCTGTTTAGATTTGTTAATCTATCCTATAAAATTTATAAGTCTGTTAGAACATTAGACTTTTTTACTAGTCATCAATGGGATTTTCCAAGTAACAACAGTTTAGCAATACAAAATGAAATGAATGATACCGATTTAAAAGTAAGGAAAGAAAATGATTATTTATTTTAAATACGTTTCAGGAGAACACTTTGTTTCTCTTTGATTTAACTTTTACTGGATGGATGAAATGACAGAGATGAGCGAGTCATCTTCTTGAGTCATTTAAAGAATCTTGTAGAAGTTTTTACAGCTAAAAAGTTTCGAGCTACTTTTAGTGATGCTTGATTCAGATTTGTTTGGGCTACAAAACAATAAAAGTACATCGATAAATTTTGCCACCTTCATACACTCGATCGCGCCACTTGAAAGCACTGACTCCGAAGTTCTAAAGAAGGTCGTTTAAGTGCCGAGGTCGAGTGTATGAAGGTGACAAAATTTATCGATATACTTTTAGTGTTTTGTAGCCCAAACAAATCTGAATCAAGCATCACTAAAAGTAGCTCGAAACTTTTAAGCTGTAATAAGATTCTTTAAATGACTCGCCCATCTCTGCCTAATAGGAGTTCCGAACAGGGTGGAGAAGTGAAGATCTCCCTCCCTACGTTTTGTCACTGTTCGCCAAATTTTTGAAAATATTTCTACTAAAATTTGTCAAATCTTTTTATGAATATAACAAATGTCATGATTATCTTGTAAGTAATTGATCTGACAGACTGATCGAGAGCTATCATAAGCAGCTAGTTTAGGACACTCATAATCAATGAGCTGCCTATCAATATAACTAGCGGACAGTAACTAGTTCCTAGACCATGCGCCATCCCTGTTATGTAAATTTGGTTCTTCAGCGTGTATAGTGTTTTCTCTTACCATTTTAGCTGTTTAATTTTGATTTGAAAGGCATGAATTGGTCGACGTATTGGGAGAATTATTGTATAGGAGCTAAAAAGTATATTTTACGTGAAGATTTTACTCATATACCAAAATGTCAAGCGCATTATCGAAGGTATATAGTTCTCGCTCACTCTACTCTTTGTCTATTATACTCTGGCTTGTTTAGGTTGAAACGCATTCAAAATATTCTCTTTTTTTCACTTGTCATGCTTGTTTTGAAATTGCTATTTTTCAAATCATTCCGATTACGTCACACATTAATGTCTATGCTGCGTCTAACATTAACATTGTTGAGTACAATTGTCTATAAATTAAATTTAACTAAACGAAAGGCACTCGTTGCATAAACCATATCGTTATTTTTTATATATCCCTTTTGATGTTGTTACCTGTTTTTAGTATTGTAAGTGTTTATTTTATTTATTAATAAATAAAATTTTTTCATTCTACCGCTTCGTAGAGGAATAAGTTTACCCAACAATCTTTGAATCTAGGTGACAAATCAAGCCTCTTACATGTAAGTTCATATGGCAATTAATCCATTCTGGGTATTTAATCATCAAAAATATTTGCTTCCTTGTATTTGTTAAGATAAATAGTAAGATGAGATTCTCAATTTGTAAAATAAAGAATCACGAAAAATTTATTCATAAAGACGCGCAGACATCACCGTTAGGATTTATTATTGAAAAAGTTTGTTTATACATAACTAGGATTATACGAAATAGACGTAAGTGAGTGACTATATTGAACGTCTAAAAATACGTTTAGTTTTTTCAACACAAAAAACGTTTCTCGTATAGATATTATCGCTGTATTTCTCACGCTAGGTCCTAAGCATTTCTGGCTATGCTTTACATTGGAGATAAAAAGAACGTGCAACGGATGGAGAACAAATTTTTAGGATATTCATCCATTGATCTAATCTAATATTGTATCGAAGTAACTTTTATTTGTTTGTTGCTTAAGCCACGTTCACACGACACATTTTAACTTAGTTTAATCCTAATTAGGGCTGGCTGTTTACCATCACTGTTACTAGTAACAAAGTAACTAATTAGCATCTGTTGTTACTAATTACTAGTAACAAGTAATAAATTTTTGTTACTTTACTGGTAAAGTAACACCGAGTAGCAAGTAAACAGCCACACCTATTTCTAAATATAGTCTCTATAAGGCCAGGGCAGTAGTTGCTCAGTAAGTACTGATTACTGAGGAAGAACTTGGTAAATAGTGCTGGGCTTTTCTTCGATGCAGACTGCAGCTATAAAAGTTTTTGAAAAATAATCTGAGTTTTATCTTTATAAGACAAGACGTCCTTACTCAGTAAGAACTTACTTAGTAAGGAATGACTGCTATACGTTTCTTCAATACAGACTCAGAAGGATTCTACTTTCCTTACTTGAAGAAAGAAGTTGAAGAAGTTTCCTTACGAACTAAGTCCTTACTGCAGTAAGGACTTAGTTCGTAAGGAAACTTCTACTCATGAGTAAGGACGTCTTGTCTTATAAAGATAAAACTCAGATTATTTTTCAAAAACTTTTATAGCTGCAGTCTGCATCGAAGAAAAACCCAGCACTATTTACTAAGTAAGTTCTTCCTCAGTAATCAGTACTTACTAAGCAACTACTGCCCTTGCCTTATAGAGACTACACTTAGAAGTTATTACAAGTTTTTATTGTTTTTATATCCTTAGACAGGCACAGAGCAAAGACTGTTTATAGCAAAAGAAGACAAAAAAATTTCTCGATTTCTTAGATACAGCAGGAGTTACACCTTACTGGTGCAGTACTTGCTCGGCAACTACTACCAATATCTATTTCTACAGCACTTATACTTGCAAATACCTTGAATTTCATGACCACATAATACTAGAACAGAATCTGATCCGTCCGCATATTCGTATCTTCTTGGTAGGTTCAAACTGCGACATTACTTCCTTCATTCAGAACGTTCAGTCAATAAATCAGGCTTAAATTTGGTCATGAGGATTTTTTGCAAAAATAAGTTTGAGACTTTAAGCGTCTCTTGCAACAGTTACTGTAAATAACAGTAGAATAAAATTTTCAAAAAGTTACTGGACAAATAGGACGGGACAAAAAAGCCCGTTAATTTTTTTCACGGTATAGACGGGTTCGGGGTAACATTATTTACTCACGGGGGCGGGCTTACGGGACAGGACAACAGAAAAGTTTGTCCCGCAAGACTCTATATACTTGACTTAATTCATTTGTATATTCAATCGTTATGATTTTATGTTATGAAGTTTTAATCAGCATCTATTATTAAACAAAGAATATAGAAAAACATTAAATATAAATATTTTATTTACGACAGAAGAGATTTCAGAAAAAAGCTTAACCTTTGTTTTTTTATACCAAAATAGTCAGACATTTTCCAGAGACATCCGCCATTCGCTAGCATTACGAGTTATTTACTCCTCCTACTCTATTACGAGCATTACGAGTTATAATTCGCTAGCAGTACGAGTTGATTGGAATATTGTTCGGGTTGTTGCTTGATTTGTTCTTCGTACATAGCCCAAAACTGATTGATGGTTGTGTCTCTGTGTGCATTGTGCTAGGGCTTGTTCCAATGTAAATTCTGACCAGCTACGAATGCCCAATGTTCGTGCTCGAGCGAATTCGTCTACAGTTATTGTACCTTGTTGCATTTGTTCTGCCAATGGATTTTGGACTGTAGTCTGTTCGGCTTTGATTAATTGTAAAGAACATCGAGCAAAGAGTAAATGATCAAGAAAATCATCAAACGAACGATGATGCATTGGAATTGTGAAATCGAGAAGTTCTTCGGAGTGAGAAGAGCTTGAGCGCGTTGATAAAGAAGTCTATTAGGCATAGTAGTAACTGTAGGACAAGGACCGCGCTGTACCGGATTAAATGAGACGATAACCAGAATAAGAATACCACCTTGAACAAGATTAGGATTTCTAATCTTTCCAACCGTGTCCTGTGTGAACTTGTGTACCATGTGACTCAGTTTGTTAACTTAGTTTAAGAACTCAGTTTGGCAATTTGCTAACTTGATTAAGTTAACCAAGTTTATAAAACTCGGTTAAAGGCTCCCTATTAATTATTATCGATCAATCAGTGATTAGCTGCATCTTCTACACATGCGTTATGGTAAAAAAACTTACACATATGCAGTTCGAAGCGCATTTGTAGCTCATACAGCGTCCCGCAAATTATTCGAGAAGGTAATTTTCAGTATTTTCACTTTTAGACTTGAAATAAATGTTGAAGATTTTTAAAAACGAAAGTATTTTGCCGAAAATGAAAGCATTTTTATGAAGACGGGAAGATCAAACTGTTTTCGATGTTTATCAAATTTAGTAATTAGCCGGAACTTACGTTCAGCCTGGTAATGGAACATTTCTTACTTCCTATTCTAAACTATTGTCAAACATTCTCAAGTAGCATCCGATTTTTGGTCAGATACTGTTTTTTTTCTGATTTATTTTTTAAAAAATACTATTTTTCTTTGTTTATTTTTTGGCAAACTACAACTCATTGCGCGATGTTACAAATATAACAAAAAACTTTGTTGTTGTTATTGTTGTAGAAAATAATTCCAACATTAAAAAGTTTCTGCACACGTATTCTACTATCTGTTTCAGATGTATGTTTGCCAAAAAAAAATTATCATTCAAAAAATAAAAAATCTCATTTCATGAGAGAACAACATGCAGTTTGTAAGAAAATAAGAGACGTATAAGAACCATAAAAAAGTAAAGAAAATTGAGACAGAGAATAGACGAGCAAAAAAACAAAATTTAAGAATGAATAAAAAATATTATCAATCATTTTTTTTGTCTTAATTCTCTATATGTACATATTGGTTCTTTTAATTTGCCCAGCAAATACAAATCACACATAAAATGAAAGTACAAGGCTTGAAGAGACGAAAAAAAATGACTAAGAGTGATGTATATAAAGTATCTGAAAATTACGAAAGGTTTTTGAGATGAATAAAAAAATAAAATATTTCAAATAACAATAATAGCTACACAGACATACAGAAGTGTATGACTAGACACATAAACACGCACACACACACACACACAACTTTCTACTCGCAGCCAGCGCGATAACGCTAAGATCTAACAGAAAAAAGTTTTTCACAGTTTTTTTTCTCTCTAGAATACAAAAAAGAATGTCTAAAACTATGTGCGTTATCTCTAATTAATTGTTTGACTTAGCATTGTTTGCATAGGATGAAATATTGGTTGAGATGATTTTGAATGTCTTGTAACGGCTTTATGACTTGCCATAACAATTGATTGTGAATGAATTTTTTGCCAACATTTTAAGCAAAAATAATCGAAACAAGCAAAATTTCGACAAAATAGATCACCAGCAGCCGTTTTACATAACGAACAAAAACGATATTGTAAATGAGGTTCAATTTGTAAACGTTTTAGAAAACGTGGCGTACGAACATCGACTAAAAGACAAAGAATTATTACTTCAATTATTTTTCTTTAATACCGCAGGTAAAGGTCGAACTATTGGCAAATTTTGTGCTGTAAGAAGTTCCATCCAGTGGTGAATGTGCTTTGGTAAAAAACTTTTCTTTCTCTCTTTATACGACATTTGAAAAACAATCTGTCTATACTATTGTGTTAACACTTACCAAATGCTGTTGAAACAGCATGTAAAAAGGACGAACTATTATCGAATGTAACCCGTCCACTTCCAATTGGGTACTTATACTTGTCAATATCAACACCAGCGTAAACGGCTCCACCAAATAAATCTTCCATTAAGCGCCATAACGATCGTGCAGTCATTGTACCATGTAAATTACCAACAAATATGGTCTTTTTTGAATCAAGTTGTTGTGGAGGTCTAAAAAAAGAACAAACAAAATAGTTTTCATACTAAAAATTGTAAAACTGTAATACGTTTATCTCGTTCTGAATAAACTAACTAGTATATCTACATATTCAATTTTTAATCATTTAAAAGCAATGCCAAACATCGTTAACCCTCTAGTTTCACTCAATAGTCTCTCACAACAAATTAGAACTAATTAGATGATCGATCCATACCTTAATGCATAATTATTATCACCAATATTCCATGGTATAACTTCGACAGTTTTCCTCGATCCTGTTGCCGTTTCGAAATGTATAAAATAATCAGCTACCGATGTATTATTTTGATGACGTGAACAATTATCCAGCAATGTACAAACAGATCTGGCATTATGAAATACAATGTGGAAAAAACCATTTTCACGATGTTGTTCTTTATTTCCATGTAACTTTGGCCATTGTATTTCAAATGTTCCAAAACGTTCAAAATTTGCATGTATATCAATTTCTGTAGCAAATCGTGGTACACCACCAATAAATACTTTTTGTGATAATAATGGAATTTGATTTATTCCTGAAGCATTACTATCGGAAGTGGTTGATGTTAACGTTGTTTCATTTGTAAAATCACCAATCCAATGACGAATATTTTCTGCATCTAAAAGAAAGTAAAAATTCAAATGAAGTAAAAAGATTCAAAACAATCGATAAAAATAGATACCTGAATCAAAATTCAAAGTGGCAGCTAATGTTGCTGGAGTTTGTGTTGTTGATGTCAATGGTGGTGTGATTTGCTGTTGTTCACCATTTAAAAATGGATCACCAATCCAATGACGAATATTTTCATTATTCTGAGGAAATGTTGATGTTATTGAATCAATTGTTAGCGCTGACAATGGTTGTAGCAATGTTGAATGATTATAATCACTCAATGGAAAGGACGAGAGATGATTTTGATTAAGTAATTGAGATGATGGTAATTGTTGTGAAGAAAAATCAATTAAATTCGACGTATTGCGAAGCACAAAATCATTAAATACAGGCAATGGTTTTGAATGATCTTGTTCATCTAGACAAAAACACAAGATTTCTGATAATACTTATTATCACAATTATTTTCAAACTTCCATTTGGTTTTTCTAAGTAGCAGAGATTCAAGTGACTTTCAGAAGATTAAGATACATATATTCATGTAAAGGATAAAAAATGAGAACTCTTTCTATCCTCTAACTGTGGAAAATGGAAGTTAATGTAATATCACTATTCGTAACAGTATTTTTTCAGTAACAAAAACCTGATTAAAATTCGTCATATTTGTGACTTATATGTCTAAAATTCTGCAATAATTTCTCGGCTTTTTCTTTAGCATTTGTTCTAAAGCTGTTTAGTTTTTTAATTAGGACTATCTTTAAGACTTTCTACTTTCTAAGTTCACCCCATTTTCCTTCAAAAGACTTACTTTGACCGATAGATATAAATGCTGTTCCATTATATGTGGCTGGCCATGATGATGTCACTTCTTTTGTAGAATTTTTCATTGGAAATGAAAAATCATTACGTGGGCAACAATTCACATCCATAATTTAAACAAATTAAATTATTTAATATGTATATGTACAAAAAAAATAAAAATAATTTTTAAAAATAGATTAAAATTCCTAAGTTAGTCGTTGTTGTTCTTGCTGGTGATGTTGTGTGTTCGTCGACTAGAGAAGATGCTGACTATACTATACTAGAAAAAACGAATAGAATGACTGAGATCGAAAATAAAATACGTCAGATACAAAAAAAGCAAGTAGATCGTTATATTTCGTTGGACTATACAATATACAGTAGATCTATAGTACTTTAATTTTGAAAAAACAAACACGTGTCGAATGAATAGAAGTTCGACAAAAACAAAAAATTTAACCAATCAGACTTAGTCTATCCAAACACAAATTTTTGATATCAATATTGTTCAAGCAGCTGAGAGAAACAAAGAGAGAAAGAAGCACGCGGAAGCTGAAACATTTCAAACAAACTTTTTCAGAATGTTGGAAATTGTAAGATTTTGAGAAGTCTTATGGCTTATTCCAAAAAAATAAGATGCTCCTCAAAATCATATGATTTATCAGATGCTCATATAAAAAATGCAAGACTTTTTTAAAAGATTTATAAAATATCAAGAAATCAATGATTCTTACATCGTCGTGCATGACAGTAAAATATGTTACAAGATTTTCATACCTTGTTGTAAGAAATGGAAGAAGCGACAGCAACAACATGTAAAAACTAAATGTGTGAATGAATGAAGATAGGCGCTCTTTTAGTATGACTATGTTTGTTTGTAGCTCTGTAAGTATAGATCTTGGGCTCGTCTGATATGAAGGGGCTATTTATAGTTAGATCAATCGGCTACTGTTTGTACGTAGTCGTATTATCTCTCTCTCTCTCTTCTTTCTCTGTGAACAATGACAATATAGTAGAGGTGTTGATGACGACATATTAAGAGCGATAAGAGAAAAAACGTTTGTATAGTTCATATATTCATTCACTTTTTGATGAAATATATGTGTTCAAGTAATAGAATAGAGAAAAACTTTATATCAAAAGTGAACAGGTTGTTGTTTTGTTGTGTGTGTGATAGCATATAGAATGTTTGTTCGCCTGGTGTTTTTCTTAAAAAAGGAAGTGTGAAATGAACAAGAGAATGAAAAAGGCGAAACAAATTTTTGTTTTTATACAGCTGTTATTTTTTTATTCTCATATAAATATAACGTAACATAAAAATTCTCGAGTGATAAATGTTTTCCAAACTGTTTCCAATTTACACATACATCACAAGTCATGAGAAACTTATTATCTATGCGAAAATTGGCAAATAAGATTTAATTTTAAACCAATTTCCTTTCACCTAACTATTTTCCTTACAAGAAGCATCAGGACTCAGATATCTTGTTATGGCTCTAACAAGAAATTGGCGTCATTTTTTCTAGTATAATACGAAATTAGAGACAGTAGCCGTTTGGGTAGATGTGCGATGGTAATTATTGTATTCCAAAACGGAATTGCTTAAACACATGAAATAGACTAAGACATCTACTTGCTGTTGCTTTAATGAAATTAATCTCGACATTATCATGTTATTTAGTTTTCTTATTAATCATAATACATAATCAAGTCTTGTTTGGTATATACAAAATAGAGAAAATTATAATAATACTTGAAACAAAAATTAAAGTAGCCTTCTCAACCTGTTGTCTTTTTTTAAATATATGTTTTATTACTATGATCACACTCAAGATATCTTTTAAGAAAGAATACGAGCAAAGGATGAGAATGTCCGTCTTATCCAAACGCAAACGAGTGTGTGAAATTTGCATATAAACTTTCGAAATACTAAACAGTTTATTTGTTTTCAGCTTAAGAATTCAAAACGAATATTCTCAACATTTTACTAATCACACTTATCAAGTGCCTCTTGATTTTCTTTTGCCACTGTCAAGTTAGAATGTTTTTATTATGTGAAAAGTACACAATGACCAAAATAGTATGCCTTCGAAATGCCTCATCTGATGATAGTTGTGTAGTTATTCAAACACCACGAAAAATTGGCTAAAAGTAGTGGGAAAAATTAAGGTATTTTTGTCTAATTGGTGGATATTTTGTTCACGTGCAATGTTTCTGTGCTGCACCTGCTACGTATATAGCTATGCTGATCATTCCGATATTATCATATTGTCATCCGTTATATTGATGACGAATTATTTTTACATGCTGCATGGTAACTGGTTTCATCAGTATTTCGAATGTTTCGTCGTTTCCATCTCCGGTCGAATCTATAAGTCGATCGCCTTTCCCAATATATGTCATTGAACTGTTAACTTCATTATATTATACGAGTTGTAAAATGTTGCATATAAATCAGTCTCATTTTTTCTGACTGACTTTTTGCAAGAATGCGTGAAAGTGAGAACTAAGAAGTATAAAACGTCTTTTTCCCATTTATTTTAAAAATACCATTTTTTTTAGACCCGACACGTTGAAAAACACCACTTTTCTGAGCTGAACCACTTAGTATAACATCAGCTAAAAGACACCAAGATTACACTCGGGATCGAATTGGATTAGATGAAATTTAGTATTAAGAGAGGCGAATAAAAGTCCATAATCGTTACCGGACAAAAATTATGGGAAACATAGTTTTTCAAGCGTTGTAAGGTTCGATAAGTTGCCTTTGTGGTCAACTTTTATCACAGCCCTGAAGGAAATGCGTGAGATTCTATACGTCATGCAATAGTGGTCTACAAAATCCATAGAGTAACAAATCAACGGCTCGGAGATCTGTGTAACCTGAGGATAACTACGTGGAAATATCCATTACGTTAGTTTAATGTTGTTCAATGTTTTTAGTATCGGTACTAAATTTTTGAACAACTATATCAGTTATTTTTCAACAAAGCCTTAATAGAAAACTCGCTATATGCAATTTGCCTGTCTTTCACTGTTCGTTTGTTATTCTGTTGTCACAGTATCTCTACTGCCAGCCACTAGTGCCATCTAGTAGTAATCTTGAAAGAAAACGACTAATAAACAAATTTAATGCAAATCTTTATTTCGTATTCATTCTGAACCGCTTCTTTCATGTAATTTAACTTCTCTATATATTTTGAATTTATTGACAGAAACCGTGCTAACGTTCATAGCATAGTCCGCAAACATGGCGATTAATACTGTAACTCAGTGACTGTATTATCCTTACTTGACATGGATCTAGGAAAAAAACAATATACAAACACTACTAAAGGAAAAAAAATCGATTGGGGATGAAATTTTTTTTCCATTCAAGCTGCATCAGCGTCGTAAATAGCAGGGTAGAATTATATTCTGAAGTACTATGCAATGTTGGCACTAGGAAGTGCCTTCTTCTACAGTGTTTAGTATTGCTTTTGCTGTCTGCTAAAATAATGACTGTCTCTTCAATTTTATTACATTGTTATTATTAACAAATAATTACGAATAGCTAACATTATATTTTTTCTTTCATAAGAAAGGAAATCAAATCTGTTTTTTTTTCTACCCTGTTTCTACTCTAACTGGAAAAAGCAACTCCAGTCCTCCTAAGTTCGCTCACAAAATTGTATTTTACAAAAAATCGTAACACTATACAATTGATACAATTGAGTTGCAAATAATGTACAATCAGCATCTGAACTCTACTTCTGAACGCGTGCAATTGAATTTAGATCATTTTCTTATTCGAAACTGTGAAGTAAGAAGTAGAAAACTAGTTTCTTGTAGATATCGATAATTGTTGTTCTAGAGAACCGAAAAAGGAATGCATGCAGGCTCAATCCAAAATAGTAGTTGTGAACGATCAACTGAGCGGGAAAACTAAAAGTTCGTGGTTTTTGACTTTACTCATAAGATAGCTTGAGTTTTTAGAACTTAGTATATGTCTTCGATCTACAAACGAACAAAAAGTTGGAGATCGTTTGAATGAATTATTATTATTCACGAAAAGTGAGAGTCATCAAAGGTCACCGACCTATAAAACAATGACTCGAGCCGAACAACAACAAAAGAATCTATAAATAGAAAAAAAAAGAATAAATAAATAAAAGGTAAAAACTAGTGTAGTGTACGAAAACAGATAGTAAAGAAGAATAAAAAAGAAACAAAATAAAATAAAATAAAGTAAATAAAATAAGAGTAACAGCACTAGTTCTGTTTATAACTGTGTGTTTTTAACTGCTATGTTCTACTGAAAAGATGCTGAGATAAAGCTATTTTAAATGACAATATCGAAGAAAAACGAACGACTGATTCTGGAAGATTATTCCAGTCAGTAACAGTTGAATGAAAGAAGGAAGAATGGAGATCGTTTTTTACTGTCTTTTAAAATTATTAAAACACATAGATGTTTTGAAGATCGTTTTTGTTCCAATGCGCTGTTCTATCTCTGTTGCTTGAAATACTTGACTATTTCCCATATCGAATCTTTCATTTTCTGATTATTGTTTAGGATTACTGTAACTGAGTGTTCATCGAATACTTAGTGTTAGTTTTCTCCCATCGATGATTGATTTTCTTGTAAAATCATTTCAGATAATGTGGTGACGGTGTGTTTCTAAGTAGCTATTTCAGTTTCAGAATAATCATTTATTGTTGTTCTATTTTCAACAACGAAACAAATGAATAAATTAAAATCATTCATTGGTAATTTATCAACATCAATAACAACTGCCGATGATTCATCATCATCGTCGAATCAAATTCGTCATCGTCTATGTAAAGTTAATGAATTAGAAAATGGACAAATGAAAGAATTTGAAGTAAAAACACCTGTAGTCGAAGCAACAGTCTTGTTATTAAAACAAAATAATCGTTATTATGCACTATCATCTAGATGCACACATTGTAAATTGCCACTAGTGAAAGGTAGATGACCAGCGCCAAACTTATTCTCATTCTACTCTGTCACCTTTCTCTATACTGAAGGTGTCTTTGCTAATGGTCGGTTGCGCTGTTTTGCATACGGTTCCTGCTACAAGGCCGAAACGGGCGACTTGGAAGATCATCCTGGTCACGGTAGTTTACAGAAATACAATATTGATATTGTTGATGATCAAGTAATATTAGTTGCAAGAAAACAAGATTTAGAAAAAGTTGAATGTACAAAAATACCCGAAGATCTTCAATGTGATACAAAAGCAACAGTCTTGATTGTGGGTGCGGGAGCTGGAGGCTTTACTTGTGGTGACACTTTACGACAAAATGGTTTTCGTGGAAGAATTATTTTATTCACAAGAGAAGGATCTTTACCTTACGATCGTGTAGAACTATCAAAACAACCGTATGTATTAAAATTCACATCATTACTATATTTTTTTTAAATAGTTTGTTTTAGATTGAAATCACCCAAAGAGTTATTATTACGTGATCAACCTTATTTTAGAAAAGCTAAATTAGAATTAAACTTGGATACGGAAGTAAAATCAATTAGTTTTCATAGTAAAACTGTTACTTATCAAACACTTGGTAAACAATTAAAATCTGAACAGTATGATTATCTTGTATTGGCTACGGGATTACGTCCACGACAGTTATCTAAGAATATCAATGGACAAGAATTACGTGGTATTCATGTTTTACGATCGTTAGAAGATGCTAATAATATTGTTAATAAAGTTAAACAAGAACAAACAAAAAATATTGTAATTATTGGGCAATCATTTATTGGATTAGAGTTATGTGGATGGTTAACAACAGGTTTGCCGAATTTTGAACACAAGAACAATAACAATAAATTATCAGCAGAAGAACAAAAATCAGAACAGAAGAAAAATGTCACAGTTATCATGCGAGAAAGTGTACCAATGAAAAGTAGGTTTGATCCAGCTACATTTTGATAGTGAAGAAAATAGGGCAATGAAAATGTAACATAAACAAAATTTTGGAAGCATAATGGAAATAGCTAGTTGACTGCTTCTTAATAATGTGTTCTTCTTGTTTGAAGAAATATTTGGTGAAAAAGTTGGTCGAGCATTACAACATATTCATGAAAAAAATGGTGCACGATTTATTTCCTCAGCTGAAATTCAAGATTTTACCGGTGAAAGTAATATGGTGACTCATGTTCATTTGACCACCGGTGAATCAGTTGCATGTGATATGGCCATCGTTGCTATTGGTTCGGAGCCATGTACAGAAATATATAAGAATTCTCCAATTGAAATGACAGATGATAATTACATACGTGTCAATGATCGTTTGGAAACATCCGTAGAAAATGTTATGGCTGTTGGTGATATTACGGAGTATCCACTGAAAATATTTAACTATGATCAGGGCATTCGATGTCAACATTGGCAAATGGCTTGTAGTGAAGGTTCGAATCAATTGTTTATTAATCATAAAAAATAATCATTTTGTTTTTTATTTTTCTAGGTCACCATGCTGCTGATACAATTCTGCATAAATTAGGTAAGAATAAACACTCATAATTTTCTAGTAATAAGAATATCTTTTACCTTTTTATTATTTTTAGGGTATAATTCATCGAATCCAAATCCACATAATGAACGGGCACTAAAACAAGAATTTTATACAGTTCCCATTTATTGGACAACTCAAAATAAAAACACAATAATCCGTTATTGTGGTTATACAACAGATGCCGATAATTGCATTATTCATGGTGATTTAGATGGTGAATTTAAATGGGTTGCCTATTATTTAGTTGATGGTTATGTACGTGCTTGTGCACAATCACAATTGGATCCATTATCATCGGAAGTAGCTGAAGTTTTTTATCAAAAACGGAATATTCGAAAAGAAGATATTGAACATGATATGTATGGTTATCGAAAATATTTAAATATTAAAATTAATTCTAAATAAGAATTATAGATAATTCATTTATTTTTTTAGATTTTCTTTTTTCATTATTCTTTTGCACACTCTTCTCTTTATCTTTTGCTATGACCGATTTTATAAATTTTCTACCTTTTATACTACTTTTTAGCTTTTACAGACGAATGCATTCATTCTAACAATAGTCTAATGACTTTTTTGTTATTAGATGAACTTTTGTGATCGATAATGAGATTGTACATAAGAGTACTCTTATCACTCAGTTTAAATTTCGTATTTTTGGACGGTGTGTCTCTATAGAATGATCTTCAAAATAGTGATCTCTTTCTTATTTATTTTACTTCCACTTTTTTATTTATATTTTTAAACATTAAAAATAATTCATTTTTTATTGTTTTTGATGTACATCATTCCATTCGAATTTTATTTTTAAAACAAATGCCTATAGAATATATTAGTGATTTTTTTGTTTTTCAATAGATTTAACTAATTTACATTTTTTATGTTCGAATATTTATAAGAGAGCGGACGGAGACAACTGTACGCTGATAATCACATATACCTAGCAGCTGCTAAAAGGAGTTTTATTCTCTGTTTTATCCATTATATTGTGTATTTCAATTAAGTTTTCTATTGCTTGCGGAAGTTACGCGCTGAACTCTGTCACCATTGAACTTCTCTTAAAGTTTAGTTACATGGAGTATTATGATGGTTTCTGAATTAAGTTATTCTTTGATTTAGCTACACATTAAGGAGGGGTCCCCAGTATTCAAAATTTGAACCTCAATTAGTATCTAATGTTAAACGTTACTATATCTATTACCGTATTATGGATCATACTCATTAATGTTAGTTAATCAACTAAAAACACATCTTCAGCATCCATTAACCCTTTCACTATCACACGGACATATGTCCCAAACAACGTCTAAACAATACCTATGGGAAATGAAAGCAGTAAGAATTTTGCTACTTTCGTTCTTTTTTTTCTTCTATATGCGCTACATGTGGATAACTGTTTAAAACAATGAATTTTTGCTATATCGATGACTAAATAGATCAAGAAGATAAAATAAAAGAAGAAGATGCGATATACGCTACAGTAGTCGTCAAAAGTGGCGGGCCCCCTGTAACTCAAGAACAATGATAGATAGGGACTTCTAATTTTGTGTGGTCATAACTCTTACCGAATGCTGATCACCCACCAAGTTTGGGCCTCTTTTACTAGATGGTTCGTGAGATATAAGCGATTTATCTCTTTTTCGTAAAATATCAATAGCACCTGACCTATGAGATATGAAAATTTTTTCGCTTTACTAAAATGTAGCCACAAGTCCACTCTATCTACAATATAATCTTTTATGAGTTGGCTGTTAGTGGTCAGTGAAATACAGCTATTTTACGATCGAGGTCTCTGGAAATGAGGTTCTGAGATATGAGATCGGCCGCCCTACGTTTGTTTCAATAGTGGGAGCTCAGTCTCAATGGATTTCCAGAATCATACAATAGTTAACCGTCATACTTTGACTGGATAGTCCACAGTCGTCGAAGAGTATTTTCTGTCACTTTGAAGTCGAAGTGATGTTCCTGGAATGAGTTATGAGTTTTTCTTGGAAAGGACCTCATATCTCAGAACCTCATTTCCAGAGACCTCGATCGTAAAATAGCTGTATTTCACTGACCACTAACAGCCAACTCATAAAAGATTATATTGTAGATAGAGTGGACTCGTGGCTACATTTTAGTAAAGCGAAAAAATTTTCATATCTCATAGGTCAGGTACTATTGATATTTTACGAAAAAGAGATAAATCGCTTATATCTCACGAACCATCTAGTAAAAGAGGCCCAAACTTGGTGGGTGATCAGCATTCCGTAAGAGTTATCACCACACAAAATTAGAAGTCCCTATCTATCATTGTTCTTGAGTTACAGCGGGCTCGCTACTTTTGACGAGTACTGTATAAAATTTTTGAAAAAAATAAAACTGGTAGTGAAAGGGTTAAAGACTGACTTTCAAATTTAAAGCTGGACAGACTATCTTATTACTGTTTGACCGTACTTTTCGGCAAATGAACGATGCCAAAAGAGTGATTTATAAGTATGACTGCTGTGGATGCACTAGTAGTAGTTACATTGGACAGATAGTGAGGGGAGCTGATAAACGTAAAGAACTTAAGAATGCTTTCTACGGAAAAGGTTTCTTAAGAATAGCTATACATTATCTTGAGAATGGACATCGAACTACCTGATGTCCTGAAATTCTTGCTCATGAATCTCATACAGTCAAAAGAGAGCTTGCTGACGGATATTCACAGAAAGAAAAGGAGAAGAGTAATCTATAGACATGGGCGGGACCAAGGTTTCTTAGTCCTGGTGCCGGTCCCGCAAAGTTGTTTCGATCCCGTCCCGTTCCCGTTAAAAAAACATTTCGTCCCAGTCCCGGAAATTTTTTATGGTGCCGGAAAAAACAGTTTATTAATAAAGTTTGCATGACGTAGATGTGAAGTTCAATACATAGGAAGAAAACTGTAAGACTTCTTGACGATTTTCCACGACGTTTCTATTTTGGTATAGAGAACTGGTGAAATTTTAGCTGATTTTATGCAACTGTCGAAATACATCTTAGTTCTAGTGTTGATCCCGGTTCGATCTCGGAAAAAAAGTTGTAGTCCTGATCCCGTTAAACAAAATTTTTCCTCCCGATCCCGCCCATGTCTAATTATCTATTCTCAAAAAAGTTTTTTCCAGGGATGATCTGGTTTGACGTGTGGCTTGCCCAGCTCTGCAACAAATAGGGAAAGAATGAACGAAATTTTGCATACCGAGGATCCCTCCTTAATGTGTAGCTATTGCATAACGAAATCCACTATTTTCTTCATTTTTATATTGTAAAAAAAAATTGTAACATGGCCGACGTATTCCGTTTAATACAGTGTCCTAGTTGTTTACAACGTTTAAACAAGCCAAAAGAATTGTATTGCAAACATGTTATATGTGCCAAATGTTTAGAAGGTAAAAATATTATCTCTCACTATTACTTACTTCTTTTCTTCTCGTTTTATTTAGTTATACTTCAAAATCATTCAAAACAACGTCCTTCGAAATGTCCAAAATGTCAGACACCATTCGAGGAATATCTCATAGAAAAATACGATTATCTACCACAGTCACATCAAATAACAAAACTATTAACTCGACTGGAAGATATCGATTTATGTTTTAAGTGCAAAGATTTCACTGATATTCAAAAATGTGACGAATGTAAACAAACTTTTTGTGAAAATTGTATCAACGATCATCAACATAAAAAATCCACAGTATCATCACCAACAATACTGAACAAAAGTAATCTCAACGGTACGTCTCTGACATTCAAAGACTACTCGGCAAACACTCCAGTATCGCTTACCAACATTGTTTTTCGAACTCTAACTAGAGTCATAATGATAGTTTCAAGTATTAATTGTTTTCGTTTAGATTTTACATCAGCTGAAATAGCTATTATTGAATCAGTTAAAGAAATATTAACAGAAAAGGAATATATCGATTTTATCGCTGTGACTCGAATGTATTTAAAAAATCCAATTAAAAATAGTAAAGGTAATGTTACTTTTCAATGATAAACAAATAATCAACATGATAATTTTTTTGTAATTAAGAAGGCTATCGTCCATCAACTATTGCACAAAGTACAACTACAATTTCAAAAAATTTCAATTTCAAAGAATTTTTAAATACAGAAGTTCCTTATGATTGGATGAGACATGAACACGTTACCCAGGAAAATATTTTATTATCTCCTCAACGTGCAAAAAATTTATTACGACTTGATTTTGTACCGCGAGCATATCAACTTCGAATGGCTAGACATGGTTTAAATAAAACAAATTCCGTTGTTTGTTTACAAACTGGAGCGGGTAAAACGTGGGTAAGTATTTGATAATCAAATTATTTAGAATTATAATTTACTGTTTTGTTAATAGGTTGCTGGAATAGTTGTAAAATTTCTTTATATTTTGACAAAACAATCATCAAATATTGGTAACAATAATAATTATTTGAAAAAATCTTCAAATTCATCTCGTTTTAAATGTGTATTTCTTGTACCAATAAAAGCACTGATCGAACAACAATGCATTGCATTCAAGAAAATATTTCCTGATCAATCTGATAAAATTTTGAAACAAATCGACAAAGAGGCTGCAGTACGGTCAGTAAAAATGATAGAATAAAATTATATTTTGAAGAAACTTTTCGTTCTTTTTTCCTTTTTATAGTTTTAATCAGTTGTACGATCAATTTGATATATTTTTTTTTACATATCAAAAATTCAATAATTATATTGAAGCAAATCATATCAAATTTAATATGTTTGATTTAATTGTTATTGATGGTATATAGTCTTCATCTATGTTTCATTAAAATATAGTACAGTTTTCAATTTTATTTTTAGAATGTCATCATTGTTATAGTGATCATCCTGTTATGGATATGATGCGTCGTTATCATCAACTCAAAGTACAAGGCGATTATGTACCACAAATAATGGGTTTAACAGCTAGCGTGGGCACAAACAAAGGAAATGGATTTGAACATTTAGTTCAATTATGTGCAAATTTAGATTCTCTCTATGTATGTGCCATTGAAAATGATCGAGAATTAGAAGAATTAAGAAAATCAACAAATACACCATTAGCAGATACAATCATACCTGTAGCAATTGATCTAACCGATCCATATGCAGCTTGTCTCAAAGAAGAGGTAATGACTCGAATATGTAATCGATTAAATTATGAAACAAGTCAGTTTGGAACGCAAATGTTTGAAAATTATCTTATGACTAAATATCAGAATGCTGTGAAAAGAAATGATAGAATGGAAAATACTGGATGTGATTATTTATTAAAATTCAATGTAAGTGTTGTTTTGAAAAGGAATATGAGGGGTGTTTGTGGTTAGATGTTCTGCAGGTTACGACTTTTTGTAATCTGTCACTTGGTCTGTTCTGAAAATTTTGTGCGGTAGTATTTGATAATTTCTTTTGAAAGAAATTTTTTCATAAAGATGTCCCTAATATAGTTCAGCTAATGACACATGTTAATTTTACGCTAGCGGTGAAAAATTTTTGTCTGTTGAACCCAAAAAACACTTTTTCAGGATTGTGCGCTCCTTGTCATAAATAAATATATTAGCACTCTTTTCCGTCAAATGAAAATAAAACTTTGCACTTCTTATACTCTCATTTTTTTACAGATCAATTTCAGGACATTTTTTCTACCGGTTCTACCAGCAAAATATCGATAGTGTAACCTGCAATTTGCTCCGTAAAAATTTTCATAATCTGAATCTTTCTTTCAGGTCAGGTAAGGTTTAATCTGTAGAGCTCTAGATACAAATTAGCAAGTTCAATGAAAAATATTTCTAACTTTTTCAAATCGTATATAGTCTATTACTGTGGATGGCCTCTTGTTTAGAGATTTTTGCAGAATTACAATGATTTACCATTTCAACAATGTTATAAATGGTTAGAAGATGAATTACATCGTCCTGTACTAGTTAACTATGAACAGTTTGAACTAGAATGCCGACGATATTGGGAGAATTTCCGACGGTTTGTTGAAAATCACAGATCTGATCAACCGTATGTGAAAAATAAATTAAAAAAATTAACTGACCTTATACTTCAATTGCATGAATCAGAGTCAAAAGGTAAAAAGGTAGTCGCAAATGATTTTACGCGTGTCTCTCTCTCTCTTTCTCTTATCTTTCTGATTAGGTCTAATACTTGTTCGCACAAAATTTCATACCGTAGCATTAGAAATATTTCTTAGTGAACATCCAGATTTGATAGCACGGGTATATGAAGTGAACTAAAACTTTTCAGCTAATATTTTTGAAATTGTTTCCTTTTCAAAGAATATCAGACCTGGTCGACTAACTGGGCAAGGCTCCCTTGAAGACATGTATATGCCAGCAAATATACAAATGGCATCATTAAATCAGTTTCGATCTGGTACGCTTTATCTTCTAAGTTTTTATAGAATATTATGTTTTATTTTAAAATTTTAGGCGTAAAGAATCTACTTGTTGCCACTGATGTTGCACAAGAAGGTTTGGATGTTGCCGAATGTTCATATGTTATTCGCTACGAATTTGTTAGTAATGAAATCGGAACTGTACAAAGCCGAGGCAGAGCGAGAGCTTTACAAAGCAAGTGTTTTTTAATCACAGAAACACGTACGTCTTATGATGTTAAATATAATATTTCTACCATTTAACTTTGTATAAATTATTTTCTAGAATCATTGAACCAGCGACGTGAATTGGAAAATCGTTCAAAAGAAATAGACATGAAAAGAGCATTGGAAGAACTGAAGGAAAAAGGTGTTCATGAATTTCAAAAACTTGTTGTGTTAAAACAGGTAGAATAAGTTAACATAGTATGTGTTTGTACATTACTAATTTATCATCTATATTTTTGAGGCTGAGTTAATTGAACAGATACATAAAAATGGTGGAGTTAATCGACAACCGCTAGAGCCTACAACACATTCAGAAGTTTATTCTGTCCGTTGTCGATACTGTAATACGTATCTTTGTCAAAGTTCGGCATTGAGAAAACAAGGCACAACGTATGTGTGTATCGATCCACAATTTATAAAAGAAAAAATAACACCAATGTCAGATGACAGTAGGTTCATGCTATTGAGTACTATATTACTTTTTTGCGTTTTTCTACTTTGCGTTTATCTACTTTTAGAAAAATTTTATTGTTCAAATCCATCGTGCGGTAAAGAACTGGGACCAATCATTCTATTTACCGTTAGTATGCCTGGCTATGCTCTGACAATTACAGCATTGAAATTTGTCGATAGACACGGTGATAGTCACACATACAAGAAATGGAGTATGTTTCCTTCTCATGTTCAATCATTATAAATCTGTATTTCTCAGTGCAATAGTTTTATTTTGTTTTTGTTTTTAAATTAATTTATTCCTAGTGAAATATGTGTGATAATTTTTTATGTGTTTTGTGATTGTATCACTAAATGTTATAGTAGCTAATCACAAACATGTTTTTTTATGGTATTTTTTTCATAAAAAAAAAATTGGTTAAAATAAGATAGAAAACAGACAATGCTTAGCATACATATACATGAAGTGAGACAAATTTATAAAAATATTTTTAAGAGATTTTACTATTTTTGTGTCACATGTGTGTTCATTTTAAAAAGTTTTTCGAACTTTTTTGCAGATATGTGAGTGAACAGATCTTTTATACGCACTATGTAAATCTGATGTGAAAAATCTGACTTGTGGTTCGAAGAGTGAGAGACGCTTGTCTGTGCGAAACGGAGCTATTGGATAAAGATTTTATGTAATGAGTACTTTATTAAGCTTAATCTAAGTATACTACTACTATTTACCATTCAGAAGTACTACTTCGACTGACGCATTCGAGAACCGACCTCAATTTTCAGGTTGGAGCGACTCAGTGGAACTGCAAATTTTGATGATATGAAGAAAAAGGAAAAATAATGGATGAACCAGATTAAATGATGCACAATGTTGTGCTCCGATATAGACTTCATTTAAAAACTCCGTTTTTAGTGACAAAAGATAAAGATCTTCCACTTCTACAAAACTATATGTATGTAGCAGTAACATACTGGTCATGGGTCTCAAAAAGTAATGTTTAATAACAGTTCGTGAGAAGTAAAACTGTGATACAAGAATCAATTTTACTTGTGAGTCCACTCCACTCGATTAATTCCTTTAGCACGATATATCAACCTTTCTATTATATCTAATTTGTATTAAAGATTGTCGTCATTTAATAAATCGTCGTTGAGAAACAAAAGGTTTTCAGAGAACTTTGTTTCTTTTTATAGCGCTAACTGGTTTACGTACGAGAATATTCGTATTTTCTGTACCGATATGAAAAAGCAGTTTAGGAGACAGGTCTGAATTTGCTGAACATTTTTATAACATCATATTTGCTCAGTTTCGAGGAAATTTTTCAAAATAGTTGTCTAGAATCTGAAAAACACACGAATTTTGACTATAAATTGCAGTTTTACTTCTCACGAGCTGTTATTAAACGTTATTTTTCCAGACACAAGACCAGTATGTTACTGCTACACACACATAGTTTTGTAGAAGTGGAAGATCTTTGGCCACTAGAAATGGAGTTCTCACACTGACTAAAAGCAATCAGAAAGCTCTGCCAAATGTGGAATTCTTTTTGAACTTCTGGTACATCTTGGGTTTCGGATGGATTCTTGAACAAAAACAAAGTGCAAGTTGACAGTCAAATACTTACCACAGAAAGAAATTTATTTTTTATTGTGATTTTAATGATGTAACGATAGTAATTTAGGTATGTCACAGTTTAAGACGACAGAATATACTACGGTTCGATTAAATTATCACAAGTCTCAATTTAACTAGTATAGTGAGAAATTAACGAAAAAAATTGTGTAAGGGTTCGAAATAAGGTCTATTTGTCAGTCGTGTCAGAAATTATGTTGGCCGCTACTTAGTCTCATGGATGCAGGGTGCGATATGACATCTTCTAAGCAGAGACTGTCTGAAAGTCTCAATCTTCTAGGACTTTTTTAGGATGCCACAAAAATCTTCGAAAGTTTACGAGATTATGATCAGGATGGGATAAGAATAGACCAGAAAGTCCGTTTCATTGAACGTTCTTCTTCCAATATAAAACGGCAATTTATCTTCTTGTTTCAAAACTGTTAACCTTCTAGCTTTTTGTGCAAATATCCTTATTATTAAAAAGTTTGAGATTAGTATGACAGGACGCGAAAGAATATTTACTATAACAGAGAAACGATAGCCGTCGCACCGCGGGTAGTGTACTAGTTTTTTTTTTAAACCTTCTGATCTAGAAATGTCAAGCGATTATGAGACGTTTCGTTTACCTAAACGGAACAATTCAGAGCACTCCTTCATTCCGTCGTATCTGCTCAAGGAGAAAGAAATGCAGTATGGGTTAAATAAGGATTAAATAACACAGCTGTTGTTTTAAACTTTCTCTAAATTTTGATTAATCTTTGACAGTTTCGATACAGTTAAGGCTTCAAAATTATTGAAGTCTAGTTTCTACACTGTTTTCGTAACACCGTGATAGTAATTGATCGAGCATGATCAATAGCATACTATACTTATGGTAATTCAGATCTTATTGGATATTCACTATTGCGCTTTTGTTGCTCCGATAAATATCCACGATAAAACGTAGTTTTATTCGTCTTCATCGATCAGAACAGTTGTCAACTAAGGTGACATTATTATGAATATACGTGGTATCTGAATTTGTATTTGTATTTAAAAGTAGTATACAAAAACAGCATAAACACACACACACAATGGTAAACAGAATAGACTATAACAAACATGGAAATAACAAAAAACCATTGATGAGAAAGAAGCCTATGTTTTTAAAAATTTTACTTAAACACAAACACTGTTTTCACAAAAGTACAGACATACACACACTATATCTATTATAAGTCGTCATTAGTCGATTACTGTATCCGAATGACAAAAAAAGAAAACATAAATTAGGAGAAAAACAAAAATAAAAAAAAAATATTTTTGTACAAAAAGATTCAAACATATATCACAAGAAGATGTAGATGTAACCGATGCAAGAACTGAGTTTAATGAATCATGACTATAAATATACAATTGCACACCCCCACACACAGACATGAGGACATTTGTGTCAGATCTCTCTCTCTCTCTATTTCTGCTGACAGTATAGCACAAAAGCTTATTCAATTTTTTTAATGCATATAATTATTTAGCACACAAACACATGTCTTCCACTTAAATTTTTAAAAAAATCTGACAATGGAAATAATACAGTATTTTTTTTATCAACAAAGAGCACATTTGATGAAAAAACAAAGAAGATACTTTACCACTTCTTTCTTTTAGTATACACAAAACAAATAAGAACCAATAGCTACTAAATTGTTAACTTTTTGGTACAAATTGTAGTAATAAGGCAGCATCCACATTTGTAAGACACGATGGACAAATAAATTGTTTTAATAACCATTGATCAATGCATTTTTGATGATAGACATGTGAACATGGTAGTTGACGAACTTCTTGGTTCTGTTCAAAATCAATAAGACATATTGCACAACTAAAATAGAAAAAAAACAACAATTGCATATTTCAGAAGACACTCTAACCAAGAACCAAATAAAACATCAACAGGGTTTGAATCCAGAGATGGACGAGTCACCACTTTTTCGAGTCTTAGTCAAGTCCGAGTCCATCAAAAATTGACTCGAGTCACTTTCTAGAGCAAAACTTTCCTCCTGATTCATTTTTCCAAGAATAGGTCTTCAATCCTTTCATGTGACTCGATGTTCTACTTAGGATATTCTCAAATCTCTCTCCTGGTATATAACAAATATAATAACACCGCCCTAACAATCTCAAGTTGCACATGACTGACTCGTAAGTTTATCAAGTTTATCGTGTCTTTCACCTCGAGTCCGAGTCATAGAAAAATGCAACTCGAGTCGACTCGCTCATCTTTGTTTGAATCTCGTTTAATCTCTCATTTGTTTACAAATAGTTTTGACGTGTCAAGGATTAGGAAAACAGAGGAAAAAATATTCCATGTGACATACTCAGACTGTTTGATTTTTTTTTCATCATATTTAACAATTGGTAAATGATGGTCAATCATATTTTTTCGTTGTGCTGCATGAATATCTGTATAATTCATATAAGTATTCGGACCACCCAAACGATTACGAACTATCAGCTTGAGAGAAAAAAAAAATAAAACGTTTACCAAACGAGAAAATGAGCAAAGAATTACGCATACTTTTGGTACATTTGCTATGGTTCCAATTAATCCAGTTTCTGAATGGATATTATCAATTGTTTGTGGTGATGTTGATGATGAAGGATAATAAAATGGAGGTATCAGCGCGCCCCTATCATCATTACTAACATGTGAATTCCAAAAATTACCCATTTTACAGTGAAATATGAACGTTTCTAAAACAGTCTTGAATTGACAACGTGTTGAATGATATTTTCTTTATTAAAAGCTGAAGTATTTCAAACAGAAAAAATATTTTCCACAGAATTGCATATTAATTTTCAGATACGAATTCTCAAACGTTAGTCAAATTTACTAAAATTTAGCTGGTCTCTTATGATGAGGAGAAAATATGATACTTCTACAGATCGATCACCTTTCTACCACTACCATCACTCACCCTCACCGCTACCGCCGCTCACTTTTACCACTAGGGAGTTGATCGATCTGTAGAAGAACCGAAAATATGATCCTACTTTTATTATGCAAGGAAACTAATTTTCTAAACTGACTGAAAATGGATCTATTCCATGCATCTCTTTATTCAAAAATCTAAGTTGTCAAATGATTTGTGGTGACCGACGATGCTCATGTAATCAAAATCGGATTAGGATATTCATCAGTGATCATGAAATCAAATGTGAGGCTCATTTTTGAGAAATCTTTTTCTAGTTCACGTTACAGTTGATGTCAAGGGCTTGCAAAATATATATTTCAAGTTCTCCGATCCGAAGCTATTACGGAAATATCAGTATTTTTCGAAAAAACCGGTCTTACTTAAGTAAACTAGATACATGAGGCATTTTTACACCACTTCATCACTTTTTTGGCCTAACATTAACTTGGAGATCCGAAATTGTACTAGAAAAATCCGTATATTACAAGAGTACTACAACAACGTCTTGAAAAAATGTTTGGTGCCATAGTAAGCAGCTTTTTGAAAAATACTAGTATCTCTGTAATGGTTTTGGGTCGGAGAACTTTGAATGTATATTTCGAAAACTTTTAACAACAGCTATAATATGAGCTAGGAAAGACTACGTAAAAATGAGTCCCACTTTTCGATATTTCATGTCGTCAGACCACATACTTCAAATTTCTTCACTTGATAATCTGATCTGTTCTTTTTTTGTTACGAACTTTAAGTATGAGATCTTCAAAATGTTTATTAAATCATTTGTAATTCCCGTTTATTCGAGAGAGTCAAATAAAATTGTTTATGGTCAGTACATTTATTTCAGTTTACTTCTATCCTATTCATTAAACTTTACAACGTATGACACTACGATATTCGAGAATGTTCACTAAATGGAAACACGTAGAATATAAATATTTTGCACAGTCATGTTGTGTGAACACAACTTGTCTCATTTCAAAACGCAATATAACAATGCGCTATCAGCTGAGATATGATAGATGAAGATGAGTCAGCCGATGATTAATGTCAAATCAATCTGTTGCTTCCAGTTTACCAGTTAAAATACAATAGTAAGCCTCTTTGAATTAAAAATAAAGTACTAATGCATTCAAAGTCGTATTTGTGCACTCAAGAATATCCATATATTCAACTGAAGTATAATAAATTTTATGATTTAATCATAAATATGAAGTTTCGAGGTTTGCCAATTCTTCTCAGTTCTTCTAATTAATAGATAATAGTCTTTGAACTAATGGATCTTACGTATTTCGGTCTCATGATTATATTTTCTATATTATATTATATTTTCTGTTATAGAAAAAAGAAAAAGAAAAAAAAAGAAAATAAATAATGTTTGCTTGGCCGATCAATCACCATAAATAATTATTTTTTCTTATATATTCGTTTTGTCATGAAATCATTTTAATAATCTTCCGTTTTTCGTTACCTATGGGAAAAGCACGTGAAAAACGAACGTATAACGTTGATGAGTCATCTTTGCGTTGTGTGACCTCACTTGATCAAATAATAATCTAAGTATGGTTGTATCTTGTTTTAGATTGATACTCATTTTTCAAACTTCAAAAAGTTTCTGTTATAATTAGTTTCTTAAAATTTATTTTTATTGTTCTTATTTTTCATTTTTAAATACGTACATCTATCTAGACATCTTAAAACTGAAAAAATAAAATAAATTTAAATATAGTAACAATAAACAATGAGTCGAGCTCAACCCAGACCAGCAAACGGCGCTGGTCCAAATCGAACATGTCAGTTTAAGATGGTGTTATTAGGTGAATCAGCTGTGGGAAAATCTAGTCTTGTATTACGATTTGTCAAAGGACAATTTCACGAATATCAAGAATCCACAATTGGTGCAGCATTTCTAACTCAAACTGTTTGTGTAGATGATACAACCGTTAAATTAGAATTATGGGATACAGCTGGACAAGAAAGGTGAGCATTGACATATTTTTAGACTTTAGACGTTTTTGGAAGTAAAGAGATCAGAAAAAATGACAGAAAGAGGCACTGATATCGTTTTCTATATCTAACATACAAATAGTTACCTATCATAGTGTTTAAGGATCTTGCAAACTTCTATAATTTATCATATCTGTTGTATGTCTAATGATTCTCTTGTGTAATGCAATTGTTCATCTTCTATTCATTAAAAATGATGCGAGAAATTACAAACCGTTTTGGACTTTAAGTTTTTCTAGCCAAATTTTTGTTTTTCTTTCGAAATGTGTAAAATTATTTAAATTTTTTTTTTTCATTTAGGTATCATTCGCTAGCTCCTATGTATTATCGTGGTGCACAAGCAGCAATTGTTGTATATGATATAACAAATCCTGATACATTCAGTCGTGCCAAAGTATGGGTCAAAGAATTACAACGTCAGGCTGCACCAGAAATTGTTATTGCATTAGCGGGTAATAAAGCAGATTTGTCACAAAAACGTCAAATTGAAGTTCAAGATGCTCAAACATATGCTGAAGAAAATGGTTTGATATTTATGGAAACATCAGCAAAGACCGCCATGAATGTTAATGATATATTTATGGCTATTGCCAAAAAATTACCAAGACCTACAGATCGAAATGATTCAAATAAAGGTATTGTTATACCGGGATCAACAAATACTGCGAGTGGTAGCGGTTCATGTTGCGGGAATTCAAAGTAAATAAAAACAGATAAATATAATTCTTATTACGACTAATGAAACGAACAAATATATTTGATACCGAATCATATTTTCTACAAACGTGAGATTTTGTTGTTGGTTTTTCTTCTTTTTTTTCTTCACTTCTATTACTCTTTTTAAATGTATAAAAGGATTATGCGTGCCTACTATGTGTTTTTATTCGAATAAAAAAAAGCCAAATTTCATTGTTTAAGATGGATTACCTGTCCGTTTACAACGGTCGAAAAAGAGTTTAAAATGCATGAATTTCTTACAGTTTAAATCATTTTCGTCATAAATTTAGCAGATGTCCCTGTTTAACTATATGTAAATAAATGACTAAGCATTTGTATTTTTTTCATTTGGAAAGTGGAATATGTTTTCTTTTTTGGCATGCTGCACATACATATTGGCTCATTTTAATTTTTTTTAAAAACTCTTACAGTGATATGATAATAATGCATTATTATTATTGTCATTTTCTGAAGAGAGAGAGAGAGGGAGAAGGCGTTTTCCATCAGTACAATTGAACACTTTCGCTTGTTTATCTATTTTATTCTGTCGATCGGAAAGTTTTTTTATTAAGCATGTCAGTTTGTCATTTTTGCAATTTTTTTTTGTAAGCCTATTAAAAAATCAATTTTTTTTGTCGACATGTGTGAAATCATTAATTTCATTGGTTTGCATACGATTTTGTTGTCATTTGTAATAATGTTCTTTTTGTTCTTTTATTCTTGTCTTAGATATTTTAACTTATTTAATCTATTTACTAAACAAACACACGTTGAACCAAAAAAGAAGATTAAATAAATTTTGTTTTACAACCGTTTTTTCGTTAAAGAAAAGCTCAAGACATGAAAAAATTGAATTGATCCTTACTGTGCGAGTAGTCATTGAGATTGATGATTCGATCTTCAGTAGTGGTTACCCATCCACTTAGTCATCGTCGTCCTAACGCTTAACTAGAGAAAAGACAATCATCAAAATTATTTCGATGACGTATGACGTATATATTCTCAGACAAAAGTTACAGAAAGACAGTCTCGAGGACTGCGCGTGCGCGTAATAATGACCAGTTTAAGTTTCAAAGGCTTGAGCTTTTCTGTAACGAAAACTCGGTTATAAAACAAAATTTCTTTAGTTCAAACAAGAAGTCGAGTTTAAAATATCAAAAAAAGAAGACTAAGAGTAAGCGCCTATTGTCTACAAGTGTATACAAGAGTTTTTCAGAGTTTTTCTTATTGTTTTTTTCATGTTAAAATCACACATACATATGGTCATTTGCTTTTCGTTCTCTTTTTTGTTTTTATATACATATAAGTAAAGCAAAATAGCTAATGATCAGTTGTAAATAACACGGAAATCAAAGTGCAGGATATCTCAAAAATCCGATTGAAAATAAAATGTGAATAGTTCTTTAATCGATTTTTCTTTTATTTAATAGCATTGTCCTTCGATTTTTGTTCATTTCATATAAATTGATTTTTCAACAATTGTTCAAAATGACCATCGTCAATAGAGATACATAAATCTATCCTTTTCAGAACATTTATAAAATATTTTATTCTTTTTATTATGGATACAATGTCCGTAGCTATAAATATAAGAATAAAAGTTATTTTTTTCTCTAAATGACACACGAACGACAAAATCTACACGACTCCTGTTAAAGATCTTGATGAATTGAAAATGAAATTAGAATAATTTCGAAAAAAACGCTTTCAATAATATATTTTCTGATAGTTTGAAAAAGCTGGATTTATGTATTTCTGTTAGATTCTGATGATAATCATTTTGAACAATAGTTGTAAATCAATTTGAATGAAATAAAATTAACTAAGGAACAGGCTATCAAATACAAAACAATAATCAAGAAAATCGATTTACCTGTTAAAGAGCTATTTACATTTATTTTCAATTTTTCGGACACTCTATACGTCGACATGTAGATATAATGTTGTTAGCTGTGGATATTTCATCCAATTGATATCAATCCTAGGATAACGAAGTCATTTCTAGGCCATCATCCGAAAATTTTATATAAATGTCAGTACTTTTCTTAATCTGTCACAAGTTAGAACAGAAAAAAATAGTATAAGTTTATGAGTCACATAGAAAAGCTACTTAAAGAATAAAATTCTTTACTAGTTTCTAACATTACAGAATGTCATCAAATTTTGATTGTTAAGAAGAATCAAAAGTAATTTGAAAGTAACTTTTATGTGTGGCATTAAAAGAAAACTCTTAAGAAACAAAAACAGGCTTTGGTTCGATAATCAAATGAGATCACTGTTTCAGATTCTCATTCTCTGAACGATTCTATTAAGAATAAATTGACTATCTTTTAATATGGTTCAATAGTTCATTTATTTTCATACATCATTATTAAGTCGCTGCATCTTCTTAACAATAACAAAATGAGAAAAACTACAAAAGCATTATTGAATCCATTCACTAAATTGGGTTTAACATAAAAAAAATGCAATACAATGGATCAATATAATATTTACGATGTGTACCCAATTGACATATATTCGAGAAGGTTAACGATTTCATCAATTGATGGAAACAAATTAATTGATAATTAAAAAATAAATTAAAATTAGAAGATTTTTCACTTATCAATATGTATTCGAAATGGAATGATCGTCGATCAGTTATGGATATCTCGTAATAGATAAATACGAGAGGTCTCATACCGCAAAATTTACTATTAAAAGCGAATAATCAAAATGACATGATTACTGAAATATTGTAATTGGATGAGAGTAGAGAAAAATAAAGGTATAACGGTCATTCTACACTACAGAGAACTTTTTCATTATTTTTTGTGCGTTTGTTTATTTATTCTAGGCAGTCATACAATGAATGAACCGACATACAATACATTGTTTAGTATTTCTGGAGAGATTGGCGGTTTTAGAGCGTTTTATGAAAAATTTATACATATTAATTAATCATTTCTGTTAGCCTAATTTGAGTTAACAAATAAAAATCAATAAAGAATATTCAAATTGTACTTGAAATTTATGACATGGTGATGCAGAAATGATCTGTAATAATATTGTAACCGAATGATGTAAGTTCTCGCTTTCTTGTTTACACTAAAAGTTTTGAAATCCAAATGTATCTTCTCCATCTCCCATTAGGAGAAATTCAGACTACTTTATAAAATTCCGACGTACACATCCATCATGTTTAAAGAAAGAATGTAAATTTAGAACGAAAAAACACCATGTCTTCAACTCCCCTACATATCACACAAATGTTGTGAAGGATGAGTTTATTTGCGTTTGTGACCTATACTGCTGACACCTTTTGGTTTCTCTATCATCATAGTATATGTTTAGTGTCATTTTTTGATCTAAACGATCATACGGTTTTTTAAACACACATTAAAACAATTAGAAGAAATTTATTTAAATTTATCACTCAAGCAGACGTCAAATTCATTAGTTTATTCATATTAAGAATTAATCAAAGAAGTCAAATCGATTTTTAAATCAACTGATAAGGATATTTATACGTTCATGATAATCAGGATATATTTGATTCGTACTTCAGTCTTTTATTATTGAAATTGGGAGGTTTCTTACGTTTTTCTATGATACTGTTTCAATTATACAATTCTTTTCATACGTTAGTTATATTCATCCTTTTCAAAGTATTTTTTTCAATTCAGGTTGATACATTGGGACGTGTATACGAATACGATGAAGCTATGTCATTAATATATTAATCTTGAAAAAGAGCATGCGATATATAACTCAATGTATATAAATTTATTGGCTGATGCAAGAAATCAACAAAATAGTTCAGTTTGGTTTAAGAAATCTTTAATTGTGTACAAAAAATTAATTTAATAAACCAGACGATGTTTTTTCGCTTCGATAAACATACTTGTAGACAATGGTGGTAATTTTAAAATACACAAAAAATTTGAAATAGCAAAAATTCTGACGGACGAATACCTTAGAAAACGGGATCTAATTCAATCAATATGGAAACAAAACGAAAAATTTTCAGGATTGGGGAGCACACACACACGTCACTGGTCGGGACACCTGAGTTTTTGTAAGTTTTGAATTATTAATATTTTCAAATTTGTCCAGAAAGAGGATATTACTTAGTGTTAAAGGTAAATCAGATGTAATAATATGTCGATCTGTGTTTAATTTTCGACAAATATATCGATAGTGTGAGCCTTCAAGGAAAAAATGTTTAACTGTTTCACTTTTACCACATGCACAAAATTGACTATTGTCTATGTTTTTACTAAATAAATCATATTTTAGCCTAAAAGAATTAACTAGTATTGTTATAAGCTACTTTAGAAATATTTTAATTTTTTTCCTCTACCATCGAAAGAGAGACATGTCGTATTATTATCGTGATATAGAGAAACACGCTCGATACAGTGTAATCACGAATAAATAATCTGATACGATAAAAGAGTCGAATAATAACAGAGAACTAGAAAATATCCCAAGACCAGTCCATTTTTACATACAGATATGATTGATTCACACTATCCATTTCAGGCTTCACACAGGCATAATAAAGCATGAAAACGACGCAATTATTACAAACTTTTACTTATAATAGGTAGTTATTAAAAAACCAGTCGAACTTTGTAAAAGAAAGTGAAAAAAAAGTTCTCGTGATTTAAAGCATCCATCTCATGCAAGCGGTGTGCCTGTATGGACTATATATACAGGCAACGTACGTGAACAGAAATTGGTCTTGGGTAAGGAGATATCTCTTTGTGCATATGCATATCTTTCTGAGTTTTCCTTCTTTTCGATCAACGTGTTGAGATTAAAGAATATCCGGACATGAGATATCTTATGTGGAAAGAGATATCTCCTTATTTGCTAGTATTCTAAATGTATGAAGATTAGGTATACACACATAGAGAATGAAAAAAGTCTATTTAGCGAGAAAGAAAATGACAGGTAATGGAAGCGGGCAATAGGCCCGGTCATGTCTTTCGCAATAGATCATTATTTCACTTCTATAAAGCCTTTTGTTGTACAAATATAGTCTATGATTGCACGCTATATATACATAGAAAATCTTCTTTCGAAAAAGATACATTTAGCAAAAGAAGATTAAGACTGAGGGTAGGAATGTTTTTTGTTATTGATTTCTTTTATAAGAATTTTTCTTTGAGCACTGAATAACACACACTCCAGTAGATAATGCTGAACTGCCTCTGTCTTTCCACACGCACACAAACCTGTTGTTGACAATGATTTTTTGTATAAATAAACTTTTAGAGCAGAAAAACTTGCGCAAAGCCTACTGTATAACATGTCGATGTTTATTGTATACCCGAAAAACAGAAAATAACATCAATAATGGATGAAAAAATGTTTTTTGAAAGTTTTAGTTGTGGTTTCTTTCAGACTTTGAGGCAGTTCTGACCAAACCTGTACAGTAAATGGAAAGAAAGATCTGGCTGCCGTCACCGAATCGAGGGTGAAATTTTTGAAAGTTGTGAGTCTACGTAAATTGTATAGGGTTACCTCTCTACTTTGAATGTAGGGAGTTAGATATGTTGATGCTTCTTCTCTAAATATTTCTCAAAATAAAGTTACTTTGTGAATATCGTATAGCTTCTGTGTATCAAGCCAGCCTAATATTTCTAATACTCTCTCTATTAAATAAGTGACTGGCTCTAATAACTAGAAGAACAGCCTTATGCTGCAACCGCATTATAGCTACAGAGCTGTCTTTGCAGTACATGAATAGATCACATCTACAGAGTTCAATATTGTTAAAATATATGATTTGTATAATTGATCAAGAACGGGAGTGTAAAATGTGCACTTAAACTCGATAATCATAGTCAAAATAGAATTAGTAATAGAAGTTTAACAGCAGCTCTGAATTTCATATTTAGGAAGTAAAAATCCTAATTTAATATGAATAACTTGTATCTTCTTTCGACGTTTCGCGAATTATATTACGGAAAATACTATATGGGTATTTTTTACTTTTTATTAATGAATAAGAAAAAGAGAATAATAACTATTCTTCTCCAAATTTGCCCATAGTGATCTTTGATCTAACCACTATTTTGATTTGATTTTCATCGTTGATTTATCATTTTGTACACCCTCTAGAAAGATGATCAGAAGTACGGAATTTACTGTCGGTGACAATTGAACAAGCATAAGTTCATTGTTCAAGGTCAAGTTGGCCTTATTGTAACTTTTATCACTATAATAAAGTGGTATATCATCAGCAAAAAGGTGTGTTTTTGAAGTCAGATTATGCCCGATACCATCAATATAAATAGGACCCAGTCAGTGTGGAGACATATCCCGATTGGGATATCATTTTTTGCAGCAAAATGGTAGTGTCTTTTGTTTTCTCCGGCTGATCGAAGAGACACATATATCTTTTTAACAGGCGTAAATAGATTTCTTCTATTAGACATCTTTCATATGTGAGTGTAGTATAAAATATAATAGAAGATAGAAGACAAAGTCGTTATCACGCACAGTTTCATCTAAACTTTTTTCTATAAAAAGTTTAGATTAAGTGTAGAAGATGTTTAGATTAAGTGTAGAAGATCGATCAAAATTGAAGGAAGATACAAAGGTTTTAGCATTTCAAAATGACTTGGCCAAAAAACTAAATGTATTAAACGGTAGAACCACAGACCTTGATTCCAAATACGGACAGTTTGGGGATATCCTGAAGGAAACTGCTGCAACACACTTTAAACTAGACAGTAACAACAGTAAAAGGTGCAAGGAATGGCTAACTGATGAAATCATTGAACTGGCCGACAAGAAAGGTGGTGCATACGTCAACTGGGTGCAATGTCGTAGAACTCCATCGGAAAAGAAATATAAAGAAAAGTATGTCAGATTGAGAAATTTGGTGAAGACGAAAACTGCTCAAAGACAGACTGAATACTGGGACATTCTTAGCCAGGAAATAGAGGCAGCAATCAAGCAGCACGATCCAGCAACTGCCTATGCAATGATTCGGCGACTACGTGATGGTAAACAACGAATAGAACACATGCCGATTTTGGATAGACAAGGAAAATTGCTATAGTGCAAAAGAGAGATTGGTAAGATTCAGAGAATTTTTTAGTGAATTACTCAACGTTAATTCTCTGGTTGATCCATTGGTTATCAACGCAATACAACCTGCAAACATACCATCTGCTGGAAAAGTGAGGCAAGAGAAACCACCTACAATAACAGAGGTCCAGACGGCACTAAAGCAAATGAAGAGTGGAAAAGCTCCTGGAAACGATGAAATTAGTGCTGATCTATTGAAGGTAGGCGGAACACCTGTACTTAGATGGCTTCACAAACTGTTTGTTGAGATTTGGAAAGACGAACAGACGATCAAAGACTGGTCGCTGGCAATTCTGATCTGCCTCTTTAAGAACAAAGGCGACAAAAAGATCTGTGACAATTACCGAGGCATATTTCTCTTAGTGGTAACAAGTAAACTATTCTCTCGTGTGGTGTTGAACCGTATTCAGGCAACTGTTGATAAGCAGCTGTTAGAATAACAAGCAGGATTTCGTGCAAATAGATCAACAATTGATCAAATTTTCACTTTAGGAAGTGTAATGGAAAAATACAAACAATATAACAAACCATTACACATGTGTTTCATCGACATTCAAAAGGCGTACGATTCAGTGAATCGAGATTTGCTCTGGAAAATCTGTAGACATTATGGTCTGACCGAGAAAATCGTAAATCTCCTCAAACTAATGCACAAAGACAGTAAAGCGAAAGTGAGAATCAACGGAGAACTTTCGGACAGTTTCGACATAGAAACTGGTGTGATGCAAGGTGAAATACCGTCACTACTTCTTTCCAACATCTTCTTTGATTTCATCATTCGAAAAGTTTTGGAAGAAGCAGGCGTAGAAGGGATTAAACTGGCTTACAGAAGTTTTGATTTTTACCATGGAAAAAGGGAAAGGTACGAAGTATTTGGCATTCTGGCACTGATGTATGTTGATGACCTGGTGGCACTTTGCAGCTCTCTGGAAGATTTGGAAAAATTTATTCTGGCCTTTGAGAAAATCACACAAAAATATGGACTTACAATGAATGTGAAAAAGACTGTCGTCATGCCCCTGGAGGAATTTGAGGTCGATTCAGATGACAAAATAAACAAGCAGAAAGAAATTCACCACTCTGATCTCAGCATCGTAATCCGAAATCAAAAGCTGGAAACTACCGACGAATTTACATACTTGGGGCGTGTAGTTTCATAAGACCAGAAAATGGAAACGGAACTACAGGGAAGATTAACAAAGGCAACAACAGCTTTCAATATGTTGCGAAGTGTAGTTTGGTATAGAAAGCGCGTTTCGATTGATGCCAAATTAAGAATTTTTAGTTGCATGCTACCGGTTCTTCTGTACGGCAGCGAAACGTGGTGTCCAACCGTGGCGCAAGAGAAACGTATCGGCACTTTTTACATGAAATGTCTACGAACTTTAGTGGGACTGAACTTAGGCGATAGGGTACCAAATCAAACGATCTTACATCTTACAGGACAGCCAGCCATCGAAGAGATTATGAGACGAAACCGCCTCAGATGGTTTGGACATGTAAATAGAATGGCAAACGATCTAGGCGAAGCAGCTTTAGTGAAGAAAATTATGTTTTCGTATTTTCCTAACGAGAAAAGACCCGGCGATGTTGAGGCTAGGAAAAGCTGGGATGACAAAGTCATCGACGATCGGGCGAAATGCAATGTGAGAAACTGGAGAAGAGAAGTGAAAGACAGGGATCGTTGGAGGGAGACAATTAACACCAAAGTGAAAATCACCAAACATTGAGCAAATAGTGCGAAAGTATAAGGGAGAGCTGACCAGAGACGGCTTGCGGAGAAGAAAATTGATCAAGGAAAAGCGCCACGAAAAGTTGTTGAGGCCTTAGTAAAGGATGACAACAATTGGTACACTTGTCCAAACTGTATGAACAAATTTAAACCACAAGGAATAACAGGACATGTGAGATCTTGTACTCGAGATTGGTGCAAGAAAAATAATATCGAAATGGGAAAGAAGTAATGAAAACACATCCCTTGGCATGCTAGATGGAAATCAATGACGTGGTTAACTTAAACCAGTTACTGGAGGGTTAGACACTGACAAATCCAAGTGGCATAGCAAAGATGGATCGAACGAACTATCTACCGAAGAAGACACTTTTTCTATTTTATTTTGTGTTTGTACACTCTTTGTTTCATCCTACACCTTTTGGTATTTTGGGTAATACTACTACTACTACAGTTTCATCTACCATACATTTGTTCTTTTCTTCTTCGTCTTCTTATAACTATCAATAATTCACGTGATTCAATTATGCCTCCCAAAACATCAATACAAAAACACCATACGGGTTACGGGTCCAATCGTTACAAAATTTAAGTCTGATAAATTGAAGTGTGCTCAAAGAACATAAGACAGTTTATCTGCAAGAACGAATAATTAGAAAATTTTCCGTTAAACACAAAGCACGTATATTTATATATTGTCGACGCATGAGAAAAGAATTGTGTTTCAATATACATGGGCATCGAAAAGGAAGAAATAAGAAAACACGGTCGACATGGAAAGCGGTTAGATCAAGAGTATATCCCATTATGAGCAATAAAAGATTAACAGCCTATCTCCCGATCGGGATATAAATTCGACTAAAATTAGTTAAAGGTTTTTGTTTGAAAAAATAATTGCTGGGTGCTTGATGCACTTTTGATCAAACACAAGAGAATCCGATGTAGTTTTTCGAGCTCTTTCGAATGGTGAATTCAATTTTACCCCAAAATGTCGTCATTTTTCCCTTAATCGTTTTTACGACGAAATTTCATGTTTTATATCTCGATCGGGATACTACTTTTTTTCTATATCCTGATCGGGATATATATCCCGATCAGGATATAGGAGGTGTCCCCTTACTGCCAGTATACTACCTAGAGGTATGCCACAATTGATTCGGATAGATTTTGGGCGTTTGTCGCCAACCACTGTTGTGATATGTTAAGTAAATAATCTTTAAACCACGCAGCTAGCTGAGGACAAATACGTTTCTTCCTTAGTTTGTATAACAGTCCATTGTGCCATACCTTGTGGAAAGCCTTTTTGAAGCCTAAAAGCACACCTTCAACATCTTTATCTAGCACCTAACCTCGTAAATGGATTGTACAAAATCTACCCAATTGGTGGGTGGTGGAGTGTTTCTTTCGAACGCCTCACTGAAAAACCGAAAGGAACTTGTTTTCTGTCAAATGTTCATAAAGTTTTTTATAAACTACTCTCTCAGTGACTTTCAACAAGGATGTCAACAAGCAGGTTATGATCACCATCAAATTTTAAACCTAACAACCTATAGGTTAGGTTAGGTTTAACCTGCAGGGCTCTACCATTAACATCGTACGCACCGACGCAGGTATTACCGTTGTGTTAGTTCTGCGAACGTTATGCTTAACAAGTTTCCATCAGTATTTCTTCTGCTACTAACTTGATTTATTCGTTTGAAATGATTTTGTTTTGCCTTACAACATGCCTCGTTGAACTGCCTCTGCGCTGCTTTATACCGTTTTCTGTTGTTTACTGATGTGCTGAGAGATTTACCCTGCCGGAAAAGTTTATTTTTACGACTATATAACTCTCTCTCCAATCGCTGGTAAACCACGGTTGATCTCTTTTACGCAACAGACCGCAACAGAACCGAGTCTATACTCCATTCCAATCCACATGGACTCGAACTGGGCTGGACTCAAACTTTCAAGATTATGGGCTGATCTGAACTCGAAAAAAATTTGGGGTGGACTTGAATCGAGGAAAAATCGGTAAAAATACATATTGTTTTCGTATTGTTAAAGGCGATTCTGTACAGTGAGTAGTACACACTATATAAAATAATTAATACTTTTTATCTTCATTTTTAAGGACTCGAACCGTCTAAGTTCATCATCAGAAAAATATATAAAGAGCTGTAAAGAGAGACGTTATTTCTACATGAAATTTTGCGTGGACTAACTTAAGCAGCACTCATTGTAGCTTTGTTTTTGTGATTGAATATCATAATGAATGGATATCGTTTGACGTCGGTGAATAAGAGCGTGAAATCAGTGCTCGCGGAGGTGACCGAAGAACAAATGGTGTGATAGTAGAAACGAAGGAACGCTCAAGCTGTTTGTAACAATTGACGACGAGGAAATATAAATTAGCAGCAATAAAATGTTTGTTGACAATGGTCGTGCTGCTAATGGACCACTCCCAGAGAATTTGCTGAGTCCATTGGACAATTTGTTGTTGATGGCGATTAAATTATCTGAGTAGCTCACTCTCATGGCTGCTTACCACTCCACAACGCTTAGTGTATAATCATACACATGCTGATGTTCACATACTGTATTCAGCAATGCTATAGAGTGTGTGTTATCGCTCGTCTTTATAATATTAGTTGATATCATACCGAAAGAAGAGAAATCTCAAAAAAATAAAACGACTCCTGTCCTGTTAGTTATGAAATAGATGGAAGAAAGAAGAATAACTCGTATTTCCGCTCGACATTCATAAACCAAGACCATTTGTAATGTGGATAAAGATAATTATGAAGTTTTAAGCGAAAAGTGAGTTAGTTTAACAATTTGATGCAGTTCAACAGATAGTTCAATCCGCTGCCTTACTATTCACAGCAAAAAGTATTTTTAAATTTCCCAGTTCAAGTAGTAATCATATATAAATCTTCAGCCGCATTAGATCGTAGCTTTTATTTTTTTTTCGTTGTCTGTTACCCAGTATTTGTTGTTTTAAATAATATTAGAATTATTTTCATCTTAAATTCGTTAGTTTGTAGAGATAAGGAGTCTTGCAATAGATGGGCTGACCGTTTTACTCATTAGCCCTTTTATTTCTGAGAAACTTTATATTTCAGATAAATATTCACGGTCCGAGATCAGTCGTAAATGTTGACTTTATTCAAATTAATTCGTTCAGTTCTTTTAGTGTTATTTATTTCATTAGTAGAATATCGTCGCGGTTCATTTACACTTGATGGTGTTGTAACGGGTTTCCTTCTATGTTTAATCATAACTTATTCAAATATCAGTTTTATGTTTGTTATGTTAGCATTCACGTTAAGTGGATCTTATGCAACAAAATATAAAAGTGATATTAAAAGACTAAAGATTAGTGAGGGAGGAAAAGATCAAACGACGAAAACAAAAAAAGTTGCACGAAATTATATTCAAGTGTTGTGTAATGGTTCGATAGCTTTTTTATATTCATTGTTCTATTGTTATGAAACAAATTTAAGTGGAAAAACATTACCAATTGATTTTCACAACTATTATTGGCCATCAATTTATTCTATTGGACTTCTATTTAGTATTGCCTGTTGTTGTGGTGATACATTGGCATCGGAATTGGGCACAGTTTTATGTCGGACAAATCCCAGACTAATCACAAATTTATTCAGACGTGTACCGGCTGGAACAAACGGCGGAATCTCATTAGAAGGAACTTTAGCTAGTATATTTGGTGGTTTTATTGTTGGACTGAGTTTTTATCTTGGAAATTTAGTATTTTGTGATATGAGACAGTATGCTGATCATATAGAACCACAATGGCCAATTATTCCATTATGTGCCGTATTTGGTTTATTAGGTTCAATGATTGACTCACTTCTTGGAGCTACGTTACAATACAGCGGGTATGATAATGAACGAAAATGTTCAGTACTTAGACCAGGAGGAGCAAATGTTCAAAAAATATCAGGAAGAAATATTTTGTCAAATAATCAGGTGAACATTATAGCATCATTTTTAACTTCGATTGTGGCTGTTTTCACCGTTCCATTATTGTATAAACATTTTTTTTAATCTGTGCTACATATTTTCTCATATTTTTTTAAAATAATTTATTATCTTTATTGAAACACACTTTGGACTATTTTTTCATGACCCAAAACACATTATTCATTAATCTCAAACGTATCATCAAATAATCATGAACAAAAGAAACATGTAATGGTCGACGAGAGTATCAAATTTCCAACAGTTTATAGTAAGAAATAGTATCAATTTGACTGAACACATTGAAGAACGTCCGACAAGTTCTATTCTGATAACCGGTTATGATCACTAATCATTTAAAAATAATTGTTCATAGGATTTATTAGAAACGAGAAAAAGAGAATATAATCGATTTAGAAGTCGAACGATTAACATCAGAAAAAATTATCTAACTTCACAAACTTCACTGAAAAAATTCAGTGCAATACTTGTCCTATGCCTATTAGAATAACATCTTTATAAAAACACCGACGTGACATTCAGAATCAGCATGATAAACTACACATGTTTTTAGAAAAATAAAATAAAAAAGTTTTTCAACTTTTTCTAAGAGGTAATACAGGCATGGAGAAATTTAAACCAGCTCTTTAAAAATGATGTGCCAAATTCTGATTCTCCACATCAAACTACCTATAAAAATGTTTCTTTTTTTTTCGAGAAATTTTAGGTAACGAGTAGCTCGAGTAGCGTTATTAGACACAAATGAAAACTGAAAAATTTATAAAGTTTTTAGAATTCAGTATATCAGAATGAATACTTCGTTGTATATGGGTCAATAATTGTTTGTACCGGGTCTGTCATCATCACTACAAGGACATGTAACGGAAAAACCACTGGTGTCATGATTTCAAGGAAATCGTAGCAATTTTAATCACAAACTCATAATTGACAAAGAGTCACATTCGATTTCATACATAAATGACATTCCAAATTGTTAGAAGTTATCACAAAACCATCTTAGGAATGCAATTTTATTCTCGAACTTTAATCGTTTTAGTGTCTGTTTAACTAATTGAAGAAAAGTGCACGAATACAAACTTTTGTCCAACGTCTGGTTCTTTATTATGTTTTCGGACGCTCTTTTCTAAAAAACATAATTTTTAGAAAATTTTATAACAGACGTCGTCTCTTACAGAACAAAGCGTATATTTCCCAAATAAAAAGTCGTAAAAATCTGATTGACGTCTCAATTTGAAGAAAACACTTTTCTTTTTCAGCCTACTCTCTAAAAAAAAAGGTTTATTACGAAACTTAAAAGGGTATAGAGAAGTGCAACCATTTCTAAACCGTTTTAAGTTTCGTATGAAACCCTTTTTGGTTTCGTACTTCGACTACGAAACCCTTA